>LOJH01008631.1:13153-24187 GCA_001685095.1 Ellobius talpinus
TGGTTGGGAATCTCAGGGGTAGGTGGGCAGGCAGGCTGGTTGGGAATCTCAGGGTAGGTTGGCAGGCAGGCTGGTTGGGAATCTCAGGAGTAGGTGGGCAGGCAGGCTGGTTGGGAATCTCGGGGTAGGTGGGCAGGCAGGCTGGTTGGGAATCTCAGGTGTAGGTGGGCAGGCAGGCTGGAGGACATGATTTTGGGCATGAGTACTAGTATCCAAGCTGTGCTGGAACCAGACACAGGTTGTTAGGGGAGAACAAAAGAGAGATGATTCAGCCTTACAGCACAGAACCAGAAGATAGAAACACAGGGCACTTCTCAAGAGGGGAACAGCATAAACAGAGCAGTGGTCACAGCACAATGCTTGTTACATATTAAGAAATATGCACTTGATGCATATTTTAACTTATAACTATACATACACACACAGATACCTACAAAATACGTTATTTTCTTTGATTTCCTCATTAGTATAGGGCACTGAAAATCAGAGAGGTTAATTAAAATGGGAGAGGCCACACTGTCAGTAACCCCCAGAGCAAGGTATGAGACTTCACAAACAGTTCTCTCAAGCATGCTATTACCCAAGGCCTTGAAAAACATGAATATTCCATTACACATGGCCCTTTAGCAACCCAGAAGCAGAGTCTGAACTGTTCGTCGGTATTGTACACCTGTTGACAGCAGTCTTGGAGGCCTCTACCCACTGCACTGGAGGAAAGACCCAACTATAAGTCTGTGCTCTGGGATCATTGTTTTTTGTTGTTGTTGTTGTTGTTTTGTTTTGTTTTGTTTTGTTCTACTTTATCATTATATAAAGTGGATGTTTCAGTTGGGGAACTTTGTCTCTGATGGCCAGAGCAAGATTAGAAAGTCATTAACACTTGACCCAAGACTTCTCGTGACGGTCCATTTTATTCCTGGTGCTTCCCCTTATCACCTGGACCTTATTCAGTCTCCTGATTGTACATCTAGGGGATCTCACTCCTTATAATACATACTCAAGGAAAGTTAAAAAAAAATAAATAAAAGCAATAAGACTCTATGGGTTTCTTTCCTGATGGGAATGCTGCCTTTGCCTTAGATCCACTCACGTGCATGGAGAAGTGTTCAAATGACAAGAGTTAAATTCAAACCATGTAGCCGCTTTCTGTTAGTTTTTTTTTTTCTGACTGAAGGCAAACCATTTAGATGTTTGTTTCCAGAAAAGGCATCTGTCAGCAATCAAAGAGGGGAAAATGCATAAAGCAATGCAATTGTTTGGAGTAGCATTTCCTGGATCATGTTAAATGCTTGAATTGTTCCCCATTATGCTCACCAAATAATTTTATTTCCCACAATAATTGCAATATTTAACATGTTTTATTTAATCTTGTTTTAAGGCTATTAACAACGTGCCATACTGTGAAAAGGCTGCTGTACGAGGAAGGGAAGCTTCCATCCGGCTTTATGTCGAAAATGATCACGTTAAATGTATCTAATTGTTGTGGATTGAAAACTATTATCCAAAAAATATATAACATATAAAACTGTGTTATCTGCTGCAGTGTCCTCTCAGGTAATTCCGTCATTCACAAAATGAAATCTGGATGCCAGTTTAGGCAGTACCCATTCATTCATAAATAACGGGCAAGCATAAACTGTTCTGAATCCTGGAAAAGCTGTGTCTCCGAGGACAAACACCTCCAACTTCTGAGGCTTCTGACAGACACACTTAGACATGGCAACGCTGCAGCCTCACAAGGAGACATGGCAGCACACCTTTATGCAGGACAGGAAGCTGGAGAAGATAGAGTGGGAAAGAGAGCCTGAGAGAAGTGAACGGGTGGGAAGGAGGGAGAGTCAAAGACAGAGTACAGCTTCCTTTTCCAATTCCTTGGGCGGCGGGGCGGGGGTGGGGGTAGCCAAGTTACTATTTTACATTTTACATAGAATTTACAAACACTTTCTTTGTCTTTCTCCAGATGGAAATTGCACAAAGCTGTGGGGGTTCTGGCCGGGAATGTTGGGGTGCATTTCTGAAAGGAGCATGTGTCCTGTGGCAGACCAATCCAACATTTGCCGGGCTATCACAGATTCCTCAAAGAGATCTGAGACCAGGGACATGCAAACACAATGAACCTTCCAAGGAGTGAGAATAATTCTCCTAGCCCCATGTTATTAGAAGAGTACAATGGAGGACGAGAAAGAGAATAAATGCCCAATTTACTGTATGTGCTGCTCGTCCCTAAATGCAACCCGTGAGCCGCACCTCTATTTCTAAAGACTAAAAATGACTTTACTGAAATGATTTTGATCAAAAAGAGATATCTACTGTACTATCATAAGGCTAAATAGTTGATGATAATAATAATAATAATAATAACAACTATTAAGGAGTAGGCCATAAAGAAAAAAATAATCTGACCTCTTAACAACTTAAAGACCTGAACGAAGCTACCAAAACATAATTAGGTTGAAAATATGGCTAGAAAAACAATCCATTAGATAGGTGGACTGTAAAAACACAACTCTTCAAGGACCACTGTTGGATCATTTTGAGAAGTAGCGCTCAATTCTCCCGGTCTCTGATGTGTCCACACGGAAGGCCTCTAGGCATGGAACTATAGGCTGTCACTGGTGGAAATCCGGGAAGCCCAGGGTTGCTCATTTTCCAAACAGCACTCAGGATGCATATGCAGTGCTGCTCTAGCACAGGTGTTATCTGCAGCCCCAGCACAGCTCAGCTCACAGGAATGACAGCAACCAAATGCAAGTGACCAAATACAAGAGTGAACTCTTCCTTTTCCCCATTAATCCTGAATAAGTGGTTTGAATTCAGCAGCTGTCTAGAAGTTTTCCCCCTTAAAACTGGTCATTTTTCAGTACTTCTTATTGCTAGGTGCATGTACTTGGGTTTTTCATGAGGAAAAAAAAAAGCTCAACTTGAAATTCCTAACAACAAAAAAAGATGGCTAAATCATAGTAAAAAAAAATCAGAGTGAATTTTTCCTAACTAAGAACACTCTCATATCAAATTTAGCCTGAATTGTGTGAAAATGAATTGACAATAAGGTTTGCTTTATTTTTGAAGAATGAAGATGTCCAGAATTCATTGTAATAACATCAAAAATATAGATATAAAGCCTAGTGCTGGCTAGAATGAGCACCACATCAGGAATGCAATCATTCGCTCACATACAAACACAACCAAACACAATGCCAACTGAACCAGAAAGCAAGAGACTCTGGTACTGGCATCTTGTACTTAGGTTCTTTCATAACCAAATTAACTAATGAATTAATTAAAAGTCAAAAAAACCAAACAAGGTATAGAAGGAGCAATATTTTGCCCCTGGAATTTTTTTCTTCTTGGGAAACCTGTTCATTTATTCCCAGATTTAGTTTTCGACTCTTTGCTTTGCTTCCAAGGGAGCTGTGCAGCACAGCAAAACCGAACCAAACACTTTCTAAAACGCGCAGCTCACGTTCTTGAGGAGAGTGGCTGTGAAAAACAGATACTGAATCAGACTTAAAGTCTGAGTTGGGGGGGTGGAGGGAAAAAAAAGCCCCAAACATTGCATGATAGTCTCTAAGCAGTTCCATCTGTCAGGCAGAAATTTTAGGCTAATAGCCTGTGGCGATCTCCCTCTGCAGCCCACTACCTGCCTTTGTCCTATTAAATCTCTTTATTCTCCTTTAAAAAAAAAAGGGGGGGGTTGGTTGTTGGAAGGAAAGGAAAAACCTTGCAGACCAAAATCATCCGAGTGATGAAGCCCTAATTTTAACCACCTCCCTTTGATGTGTAGCAGTGGGCTCTTGTTTTAAAGAGGGAGAAGGAAAGACAGTACGAGCAGCAGAATCCTCATCTCCAGTTCACCTTGCCACTGGGTCTGGGAGAGATTGGTTCATTGTCAAGGAGATTTTTTTTTACCCATGATTCCATATGGTATGGACCGGACTACATGTTGCCCCACATGCCAGTGCAAATGTTTTCTCAATTAGGTGTCTTATCTCCCGTGAGTTAGCATCAGATGAAGCTTGCTGACAGCGTAATGGCAGGGAAAGCTTCCGACGGCTCCATCAAATGGCAGCTTTGCTACGACATCTCGGCCAGAACTTGGTGGATGGTGAGTTGGCAGCCGGGACTGCCTTTTTTTTCCCTTTTCCCCCCCTTTTCTACTTTCCCTCCCTCTTTGACAAAATGTCCCAGACCTCACATTCATCAAACTCACATTTGATTTTTTTCACACTCTTCAGTGGGGCTGCCTCACACTGCTTCCTCTTGCCACCCTCCCTCTCCCTGCCACTCCTGCAACTTGAGTTCCCAGTATTGCTTGCCCTTGTTTTCTATGGGACAGTATTTGGTGTTTGGGGGTTTTTATATTATGATTGTTATTATTAACAAATATTTTAAGAGTATTGAAAGTTTTAAGATAGAATTCTGTGTTTTAGCCACAGACGTCTGTAGATAGCAAAGGAGCAGTTTGTCCTGCCCCTTGGGTTTTGCGCCCTCTCCCTAGTTTCACATCCTCTTTACTTTTGTTTTTGAGAACTATGGGGTGCATGGTTCTCCTTGGCTCTGAAATTTTCTAGGGGTGCATATTGAGCACGGAGACAAGCCCCACGTGAATCCTTTCATGCCCCAGTAATTGGAATGCCTCAAGTCACCTGTGAGGGTGCTCTGTTCCTCATCCTCCATCAGGGGACCATAGCTCTCACATCTAACTTTTCCAAGTTTGTTTAGATCTTCCATCCCTTAGAACCGCCAGCTCTGTGTGGAACAGGTCCCCACACGCTTTCTTTCAGTTACTCTGGGCAAAAGAAAGTTTCAGGAACTTCTACTTGTAGCTGTGGAATGAGTTAACTCCCATGTCATGGTCAACCAGGCCAGACAACCTTTGACTTCTGGGATCTATAAGAGCTAGAGTGAAGGGAGAGGATGTACAATAGCTCATTGTCACAGGAGGCGCTCGTCCTGTGAGGAAGAGAGTCCCAGAATCATTGCTGTCCTCGTTAGGGTGGTGTCCGTTAAGGATTAATTCGTTAGCACCGCATTCCGAGTTTTCCGTAATTATTATTCTTGCAGCAAGCGTGAATTCTTCCAGGGAGCAAGAAAAAAAAAGTTTGCTCCCAGGACAATGAGTGTATTATCCGTTCCTAACTGGACCGTGAACTTCAGCTCATTTCACATAGATATCAGTTTAAGAAAAGGAGAGTGTGGGATGAAGAAGGGGGAGCCTGGCGAATGGAATTACAAAACAGGGCATGGTTCGCTGTGCGATCTACAGAAAAAGTACTCTCCCTTGCTGGACAAATGGTGCTATCATTGTGGCGAGATGTAGGAATTCGGAAGACTGAGACTATTAAAGTGAACTACTGCAGGATTCTATGCGGCTGCTGCCTGGGATTCAGTATGTCCATTCCAAGGACTTGAGCAAAAGTAGTTGTGGGTATGTGCGTACATGTCTGTTTGCTCTGGCAATTTCTTAACTAGACATCAGAAACTTTACCAGTGGCTGCAGGACAGACGGCTTTTGGCTAATGAGGCTTGCAACCGCCTATCTATTACGACCCTGAACTTTTATTCAAGGCATTTATTTTCCCATTAGACTTTCTGCCAGCAAGAGCAAGGTTTGCTTGCATGAGACGGTGATATTGCTCCAATTCACCCAGCTTGTTAAGAACTACAAATGAATTTACTGATTAGTCTGGCAATTATTTTCTAGGCTAAGTTGTAAGCTTGAAAAAAAAAGCTGTGCTGATGCCATGTTCTGGGTAAAACACTTCTTTTCTTTACTGTATTTCAAGAGGTCCTAAATTTTATAGACTGTTACTTTTTATGGCAAATTGTGTCTTTATTATTATGATTATTTCTTGCAAAGATCACCAAAGGCTTTTCTTTTCTTTCTTTTTCTTTTTTTTTAATTTGGAAAACTGTAAATTCTTTGCTGTAAAGTTTACTTGGAAGTTGCTTTTCATTTAAAATTATTTTACAGATGTTTTACCGCAGGGAATATAATGTATAAAAGTGGTGGGAACATTTAGCAATGCGTTTGACTGAAGATAAACAATGCTGGAAGCTCGCATGCTGCTGTTTAGGCTGCACACTGCAAGGAAGTGTCTTCAGTGCTTCTTGATTTTTGCTTTGAATAAGGGGTGAGAAATCTACAGGCTCTTTAGAGAAGTTGTAGAAATTACCGTATGGAATAAATCGAAATTTTAGTTCCCTTAGGAATATTGCACACCACAGCATCTTAGACCTACCAGTTACAAGTAATTCTGATGTAAATTTCCATTATTGGTAGTCAACTAAAGAAAAGCTTTGATGAAGGGGAAAACAACTAATTAAAAGAATAAAAATTTCACATATTTTTAGAACTTCTTCTTTGAATAGCCCTCAGTCCTTTTCCCTCAATATAACCACCTTACTAACCCAAAGAATTTTTACAAACTGAAAAAAATAAATAAATAAACTTCTCCTGGTTTACAAGGTTCTTCAAGCAAAGGACAGTTCAAGATCTGAATTTCACATTAAAGGCAAATAAAACTTTAAAATTACCTCCTGTGTCATCTGGCTGCTCAGACTCCCGGGCTCCTAGTGGGAACCTCCGGCTTGGTCCTCCCAGCATACAAAGGCAAGTCAGTGAATGCCCCCTCCGCCCGTGGAGACTCGGCCTCAGCTGCCAGCACCGGGATATGCAATTTTGCTTTTTAATGAATCGTAAACAATTTGTATGGCAAATGAGTTTGTTTGTTTTAGTTTGGGGGCATGTGCTGGGCCAGGTTATGGGGGATCATCACCTCTTCCAGGATTTAGGTGCAAATGGGTGGAGCTTGCATCACTTTTGAATTGTTTTTTTCCTAAATAATAAAGACACACTAGGATGAAAGAAACCAGTCAATGAAAGATTGAGAAGAACTCCCGTCTCCTTTCCTCCCTGCCCCCCATAACTGCTCTGGCTTACAGTACAGTGTAGTGCCCTTTCTGAAAACTAACTGGAAATCGGCTGGACGGAGGAATTACTGTTCTTTCTTAATATAAGTTTTAGCTTCATCTTTAAAAGACGACGTCCACTTAAGAAACAGTTATTTTGAGGTGTAAATTGCTGAGATGGGGCATCTCTGGCTACTTCTTCTTTAGGTTAAAAGTTAATGCTTTCTTGAGGGGCATTGCATATAATAAATTAAAAATGTATTTGTAGATCAAAATGGATCAATAGAAGGATGCAGGATATCCCAAAGTCTAATGAAAACTTTTATTCAAAGCCACTAAGTTGTAAACAACTGGGAGGTTGACAGGCACCCCGGTTCAAGCATGCACATTTTAACAGTAATTACCTTTGGCACAGCCTCTTAGGGGGAATCTTTTGATATCCGAGCCACTTCTCTGATGCTTTAATCATGTAAATCAAGAAATAGATATTGCGTATCAACTTCATCTCGCTGTGTTGTGACATCTCTAGTTGAAACTTTCTGACAGAAAGCTAAAGAAAGGGCTCACAAAATTTTTCCCAGCTCCAAACAAATTGGAAATGCCCCGAATGCACATGTATGCTACCAGAGAGGCTTTCGCCCACCAGAACACCTCCATTCTCCCCACAGGGCTTTAAAATGGGCAGGCTAATCCTTCTCCCTGGCACACTAACTCAGCAAGAAGGGTTTGTTATGGGAAAATTTGTCTGTGAATTCCAAAATACACTTGTCTCTCTTCTATCACTCAAAATTAAAATTTATGATGATTAAAGCAAAAACTACTGGGTGATTCTACAATTAGCTGTTGTTACCCGGGCCAAACTCGGAACCAATTATCTTTGACAATTTCTTTAGAAATTGACACATTAATTGCCGATCAATAATTGTTTTAGTCTAATTGTTTGCAAGTCAAACTTGGTATAACAGGAACATGTTTGGGCAAGAAGGATCTGCCATACCTTGTGGTATAAATACCTGTTTTTTAAAAAAAAAATACGCAAGTAAAAATCATGTTTCTGTGAAATACTGTCTTACTCTGTCTGCCAATTAAAAGCCATCACCTGGAGTCTACTTCCACAATGACTGGCATGGAAACCTCTTGCTGCTGGTTGCCTGAGTTCATGTCGTGAGCACATTTCCCATTTTAAATGTTGTCAACTGAACAACTTTTCCTAATGACCACTTTCTGCATGCCTTTGAAGATAATGCCTAAGGAAGATTTTCCTAGGAATTGGCACCAGCCCTTTCAAGACAAGGATTGAAATAACTTGGAAACTGCTAAAACGGTAATACATGAAAAGACTCAAAAGGAGAAGGACCAGGAAAAAATAAAGCACACCATCATCTCAGTAGCTGGTCTATTTTTAGAAGAGCCCATGGTAAACATATTTATATATGTTGAATTTAACATATTTGCATACCTTTTAAAAATATTTTTATGATCTGAGCTAATTATTAAATAAGCAACTTTAAGTAGAGGCCACCATTGTAAATACGTGTAACCATATTATGTCTAAGAATATCTACCACCCTCGGATGTTTCTATGCCCTCAAACATTCCTTTTCTCTCAACACTGGAAGTAATAGGTTCTAAGAAAAATCTGAATGGGGTAGGGCTGACTTTATTTCTTCCACATACATTAAGAATTTATTCTTATCGTTTTCTTTGAGGTCAGCCCTGTACAACTGCTTTTCAAACACAATTCACTATTCTTAGAGAGAAGCAAATACATTAGGCTAGTTCCTTTTTTTTCCCTCCTTAAATCTAATTATGGTCCAAATCTGCTTCATTCGGAAATGTGATTGGCTGCGTAAGCTAGCCTGGGCTCTTCTGCTATCTTTCTTAAAAATCTTGATTTCCGGTTGTTACGGTCATATTTCTCCTGTGAACTTTAGACAGTGAAGTAAACGTTTTGTCCTTCCTTATTTTCTAGTTGATTTTCCTTCACCTGTCCTGAATATTGTCAGGAGTGTTTCTAATTTAAAACCAAGAGAATCAGGGGCTGATTAGAAGACAGGAAATTGGAGGATTAAGCTGTCTGGTTGCACTTCCTTGACTTAGCAGTAACTCACTGTAGATTGCAAACTCAACAGGACAGTCTCGACAATGCATTGTTCTTTCTGGATGCTGGCGTACATATTGTGAGGGGTGTATGGCAGACTGTGCATGCCCACAGTCACACATGTCTGTGAGTGTTCCTGTGTGCACTTGTGAGTATGACAAGGAAAGAATCTGCAGCTGGGAATCATCATAAGTGGACATTTTCAAGGGGGATAGCCCTGACCCAAATGGGAACTTGTAATGTAGGCATGAAAGTTCATCTAAAGATGACCATTCCAGGCTAGTTCTGTGAAACCGTGTAAATAATGGAAGGCTACAAGGGACAAGGCAAGATGCGCTTCTGGAAGCAGATGCTGGTAGCCCTTACGCAGTCCCTCTCTCTGAGTTTGGCTCAGAAGCACAAGCACTCAGATCGAATAGAGAGGTAACTCAAAGCAAGCGAATGAGTTAATCTAACAGGATTCCCAAGGTCACTCTGAGATCCCTTTGCCTCCAGACAAGAATGGATTCTTTCTTCTTGCGACAGAGAGTCTGAGTGCTCCAGATGAGCCTATATTATGAAATGGACTCGAGGCAGGGCACGAAACAGTAGACCGCGAGAAGAGCATAAGGATTTGTCTTGCGTCATCTAACCACCCAAAAATTAATAACGTAACACAAGTAAACTGACCTTATAAATATTTACTGTGTTGCGTATATTTGCAGGGCTGCACTCTAGAAGCCAGCTGGAAAGTCCCTCTCTTGTCCTCACTCTGCCCACTGTCTTGCCCTCAGTAAGAATTTGCTAGGTGGATTTTAGAGCATTCTTGGTGGCTATGTGTTTCCTACCTTGTACTGCAGAACAACAGAGGATGAAGAGAGTAGGAAGGGAAGGCGTGACAAGAGGAATTAGTAGGTTAGGCTGGTAACGAGGGCTTTAACATGTAAGGCTTGTGCAGACAGCCCTTCATCCCTTCGTTTGTGTACCACTGAGAAGGCCCAGACAACATCTGCTGTTTCAGCTCACAGGTAGAAAGGAGTCCATCGGTGACTAGCTAAATATTTCACCCGTACAGGGAACCTGGATCAATGCCAATATGGTAGATAATATGCTAAGTACTTTGGATAATTTTTATCTTATCACAAACCTGTTTTATATCCAAAAGAAGCAAGAATGTCAAGGCTTTCCCATCACCCCAGACAAGGCACAAGCTGAAAACAAGCTGCTTAGGCTGTAGAGTTCACTCGTTTAATTTAGACCCGCTTGTCTCAGGTGAGCTAATAATTGGAATGTAATACTACTCAAAACTTCAGATGGTTGGGACCATCCATTTGTAGAGACACAAATCTGCTCGCTATAGAAGTGCAAAGTTTATAATGTGGCAGAAGGAAGAACAGGACACCAGTCTTGGGACATCGAATCCTGATCTAAAAGAGTGATCCATCTTCCTGTTAAGCAACAGGAAGGCTCAGTGCTGTCAAAGGAGCTAAAGAAACCATGAGAGACCAGCCAGTCATAATGCATAAATCTAGTTATTCACCAAAAATGTATGTTTATAGGATGTAAACATGTCTAAGTGCTTAAAGAATGGTAGGGACTTTTTTCTGTTATTTAATATCTATTTAGTGGATATTTCACTTACAGTTTTAAGTGAATTATGTCACTTTTCCAAAGGCCATTTTTTCCACAGAAAAGCATCTATTCTCTTCTTTCTTCTCTTCCTTCCCCACCTCGCCTCGTAAGCACAATGATAACCTAGAATATTGATGTTGAAGATTACTGTTGGAGAGTTTTCATCGCCACAAGGTTTTCTAATTAAAGGTTTGCCCCAATACAGACTTTTCAGTAAGAGAAGACACAATGCAGGTTATATATGTCTAATGTCAACGATCTGAATATACTCACTACAAATAAACACCTATTCTCCAGACAATTGCTGACTGTAAGCAAAACATCTCAGCCAGAGCTCTTTTTTGGTGGCATGTGTTGGACAGAATTTTTTATTCCCTATAATCCAAGATATTGTGTGTGTGTGTGTGTGT
>LOJH01008632.1:11180-24690 GCA_001685095.1 Ellobius talpinus
TCTCTCTCTCTCTCTCTCTCTCTCTCTCTCTCTCTCTCTCTCTCTTCCTGCCTGTGGATTAGGATGTAAGCTTTTAGCTGCTGCTCCAGCACCATGTCTGCCTGCCCACTGTCATGCACCCCTCCCTCCATGATGATCATGGACTAACTCTCTGAAACTGTAAGCAAGCCTCCAATTAAATGCTGCTTTCTTTTATAAGAATGGCCTTGGCCATGTTGCTTCTCACAGCCATAAAACGGTAACTAAGACAGTGTCCTTTCAAAGAGATTCATCGGGAGGCTGTGGGACCAGTTGGTTATCAGCATATGGCTGGGGAACTATAGTGCTTAATCTTCACTAGCAACTTGACTAGACTAGAATCATCAAATTGTCTTGGAAAGACATCTCTGGGTGCATCTGCGAAGATGTTCCCACAGAAGTCTAAGAAGATGGTAGGCTTGCCCTGGATGTGAGCAGCACCACACCATGGGTGGAGTCCCGGAGTGTATATTTTTATAGGGGAAAGGGAGTTGAGTACCAGCATTCATTTCTGCTTCCTGACTGCAGGTGCCATGTGACCAGCTGCCTCCAACACCTGCCACCATGCTTCCTTCCACCATGTACTGCATCCCTTCAAACTCCAAGCTAGAAGTAACTCTTTTCGCCCTATATTGCCTTCGTTACAGCAACTAGGATAATTACTAATGCAAAAGAAGTTGCACAATACCTTCCTTTTACAGGAAAGGGTTATTCTCCCTACCTTGAATGAGGGGATGTAAACATAATTCATCATGTGCTAGCGAATGTACAAAGCAGCGGCTTCCGAGCTAGCATCTGTGCTTCAGTCACATCTCCCTGAAGGCCTGAGGGTTTTTATGACGTGCTGCAGCCAGACAAAGTAGACTGGAATGGAGATAGCGAGTCTGCAGAGTAAGCGGTCAAGAATGGGCTCCGGGCTAACTAGAGGGAGGAAAGGATGCACGCAATATCTCTGAACTGTTAGAATCGGAGCTATTCTCAGCTAGTCTTTTGAGGGCCAGGGTCCTAACTATTGCAATAAGAGAGGAAAGTGGAGGGAAAAATAGGAGGACTGGGAAGGAAAGGCTGGAACAACTTTTTGCATCTCATGTTGTTGTCTAAGTAGAATATTTGAAAAGACAGATGAAACTCAAGGCCCTGAAATTAAGAAGCAATTGTAACAAGTTTTCAGAATATAAGACACATACATATTTTACAATAGACAAAACTAATTTTCTATATATTAGCAATGAACAAACAGAATTTGGAATTGAGAAACTATTGTTTTGGATGTGGTTTGTCTCTGATAAAACTCATTCTGAAATTTAATTTCCAGAATAATGTCATTTGTGTTTATATGTGTGAGAGAGGGGGAGGGAGAGATAGAGACAGACAGAAAGATGGATGGATAGATAAAGGATAGTGTATGCCTGTATATGTGTACTGGTGCACGCCCATATGTGTGCATATGTGGGGGCCCGAGGTTGCTGTTGAGTGCTTTTCCCTGTCACTATCTACCTTGTTTTCTGAAACAGGGCCTGTCCTTGAACATGGAGCTCACTGATTCAGGAAGACTACTTAGCTGATGAGTGAGCCCCAGGTGTCGTCCTGGCTCTGCCTCCCCAGCACTGGGATTACAGGTTATAATCATTCCAGGATTATCATTGTGCTCGGCTTTTTATGTGGGTGTCAGGCACCTGATTCCAACTCAGGTCCACAGGCTTGCACAGCAATCATTTCGCCAACTGAGCCATCTCTCCAGCCCTCCACCTCCAATGTAACAGTATTGATCAATGGGCCATTTAAGAGGTAATCAGGGAGGTTGTCACTCTGTGCTGGCCTGTAGAGGGAGGTGAGGCAGAGATACCTGACAAGCTAGTGTCATCACAGGGAGGTGAGAGCATGGCCTTGCGGGTCTGGAATGACACTAAGATTATCACAGACAGCAAGTGACATGCTTGTTAGCCCAGCTATAGCCAAACAGTGGTGTCTTCTAGACAGATAGGAGAATAGGAAAGAGGGCATGACCCTTGTAGTCTATCTCTAGCTAATAAAGGACCTATAAAATAGGAGCAGAAGTTGAAGTTAGTTTCTGGGCCCAATGTTTCAAATCTTTACTGCTTTGGTTGTTTGGGTCAAATACAAAGGCTTAATTATTTCCAAGCATCATAGCCTTATATATGTGATCTCATTGTACAGTCCAAGAGAAAGGCAGGAAGTTGAGCAAAGGAATAAATGACAATGGGAAGCAGACTCATTCATGTGGAGACACTGTGACGAGCACGCAGTGCTGGACCTGCGCAACAAGAAGCAACTGCAGCAGACCAGTGAGGCTGTGATTTCCGGGTACTCCTGCAGTGCAAAGGGCAGAAGACACAGCCTGGGACTTGGACTACCAACCACGTGGAAGGGAGAGGGACCACAGGTCCTCTAGAGCCAGGATTCCTTACACGTCGATGCAGTTATCAACAGTCATCGGGTGATTGAAGACAGATGTGGACCCTTTGCTCAGAAAAACAGATGCAAGAGCCCAGCACCTGCACATAGATATTGGCCAGCACCATAGGGTACCAACAGGAGCCTTTTTGTTATTCACTTTACTTCCAGTGCCAGAGCCAGTTATACAGCAGATGTTCCAGAAGGTTTATTGAGTCGTGATGGAGCAAATACAGGAGGCATTTCACTAATGTGTATAACTGTGGTGAAAATGCAAAATTGAAGATAGGGGTAGATAAGATATTGGCAACCATTAACTGGAGTTCCTCTCTAGCAACAGTTCTTAGTCCTAGCAGTACATTTTATTTTTTCTGGGAGAAGGAAAATCTCCATGCCTGGGCTCCACCTTAGAACAACTGAAGGAGAACTCTAAGTGGGGCCTAAGCATCTACATTACTTAAAAGGCCTTTAGGTGAGTCTTGGGAGCATAGCAGGCTGGGAGCAAAATCATTTACAGCACGGTTACATTACAGCAATATCATTATCGCTTAGACTCTAAGAGAGAAGAATACTTAATTCATCAAGCTAGTCTCTACGAAGGTCGGAGAATGTAACAAAGTGACTTGTCTCTTCCAGTTCCGTCACATCCTCTAGCTGCCATAGGCACGGTTCCATTCATACCCTCCCTCTCCCGATATATTTGGAGCTAAGTTACGCAGATGTGTGTGACTCTCCTTAGGTCAAATCCAGGGCTGCCATGGGAATTCAGAGTGTTGTCGCTCTGGTTTAGCCAAACTGCCACCTAGAGGATAAGCTCAGGAGTCTGCATTTGGGGCAAGGCCTGCTGGGGATTCATTCTACTACAAGGGCTAATTTAGGGACTCGACTGTGGCTGGGATGGAGGAAGATGGAGCCCGGGATGCAGGTCCATCAGAATTACTGTGTGTGTGTGTGGGGGGGCGCATTCAGAGGACATGAGCCTAGAAGGAGAAGTCGGAGTGCAAGAGTATTGAGGGGGAATCTGTAGAAACGCTTAATTCAGATACCATTTCCACCTGAGCTGAGAAGCAACACGCTCAGTGCATTGCTTGGGTGCAGAACCAGATTCTTTGGGATCATTGCTACTGTGGTCCCTAACTGGCCAGAATCAGTTTCTAAGTGCCCTCAACAGAGCCCGCAGGGAGGGGGCGGGGCGTGTGATCAGATAACGAAAGTGTGTGGGAGGATGCCACAGCAGGTGGAGAAGACAAAAACAAGTCTGGTTCACTTTGTCATCCTGCCCAGGACCAGGTCCGATGCCCTGCAACTGAAGCCAAGTTTAGAGACACAAAACAGCGCAGTTTCCAAATCGCTTGTTTTCCCCTGATTGTAGGCACACCTGTGAGTCCCGAAAGTCCCAGGTGCTACCTCTGCCCCAGGAAAACCCTCAGCAAACCAGGGTTGGGCAGCAGAGATGACTCTCACAGCGAGGTTGGCAACTATTCGGCAAGGCCATCCTGGCTGGCCAACGGCAGCGAGGAGTGGGGATCTGAGCATCAGCATGGAGAGCCAGCATGCTGAAGGCAGCATACCCTGCTCTCCTTGAGCGTGGGAATAGGTAACTCCACTAATTTGTTGGAGAGCCCGACCCTTGGTGAAAGGATAGACGACAGAGCTGTCAGGTGTTGCCACTCTTTCCTCTCAGTCTACTTGACTTTCTTTGGACCCTAGAATTCACAGGCCCATTCTGCTATGGTTGGCTATGTGGACTCAGGTGGCTCAACTCATGTGACCATGATGCAGGAGTGTGAGTCATTGTTTCACTGTTGGGTACAAAAGCCGGGGTCATCTGCAGTGATGTGGCTGTGGAGGGATGGAGAAAAGTCAGTGAGCTCGGTCCCTAGGGGTTCTGTAAGTTAACAGGAAGCATTGATTGTGAAGAGAGAGCATTAAGGGTGTGTGTTGTATGTGGGTCAAAGTGGCAGGCTTGCTCTTGCCTTTCTGGATATGGGAGACAGCCCTCCTTGCTCTATCATATACATTTCAAGTAAATATTGGGACCAGCATGTGTGGTAGTTCTAACTTTCGCTGGGTGACCTGCTCAGGTTGGCTTTACCTCATTTAAACTCGAGACATGCTCACAGCCTGCTTTCTCACCTGGGCTGCCCAGTGGAGGGCTGTCTTAAAGTCCTTGTCCACGAGGGTGGGATCTGCCCCCTTCTTCAACAGCACTTGGGTGTGTTGAGGCCGGTTATGGAAAGCTGCCCAGTGGAGCGGTGTCATTCCCTGCAGCATAATGATCAGAAGGGACAGAAATGAACACAGGCTCCCGAGAGGACACAAGTTCACATTCTTCCCCTGACTAGCAGGCCATCACCCGTGTACTGACTGCTGCTGCTTGGTAGTTCCTTCATTCATTAAGCCACTTGTTCAAGTGGTAGTTGATGATTAACTTTTTGCCAAGTTAATAGGTGTTGAGATTACGAAAGTGAGTATGAGAGACCAAATCCCTGCCCTCGGGGGAGTTGGACTGCATTAAAATACAGGAAGACAGACACACTGAATGCACATGGAGGAGCCAGGCCTTCCTGGCTGGCAGTGTGTTCATGGAGCATAAGGGAGCAGGGCCTGCTTTATAAAGTCTTCTGTGAGAAGGACTGAAAGAAGAATGCCAGCACCAAGCCACATCGCTGAGGGTATGCTCAAGGACAGCATCTGAGACAGCGGTCATGCAAGAACACAAACTACCACCAAGTCCTGAACATTATGGGACTGCTGAGGTCCCAGTGCCTAGAACAGAAACTGTATGCATAGCTGTCAGACGAATGGATGGATGGATGGATGGATAAGGGGAGAGGAGAAATAAAATTGAAGACAGGCTGAACCTGGGAATACTGATAGGTAGGAATACTGATCCTATGTAAATCATTTAGATTTTTTTACACATGAGTGGAAACATGGTGGAGGGTGTCAAGCAGGTGTTGGAATAATCTGATTTACACTGCTGAGAGGAAATCCTTTCTTAGCAGCTGGGAGGATGGAGCTAGATTGGTCCAGCTGACAAATCTGAGCTTCTCCAAGAACTAAGGGTACACAGTTAAAGAATGCCTTAACAGCAAGTGGTTTCACGTTGGCCAATGGCCCCAAACAAACAGTAGTATTTGAGAGTATGCCACGGAAGATGGCCTTGCCTTGATCACTCCTCTGGTCCACATGGAAACATCCAGGATAACTGAGATTGGGCTATCCACAGAGACCACAAAGGATTGGAGCAGCTCGTAGCTTCTCTCTTAGTTACTCCTGCAGAGAGCATGAAGATGCCTAAGAGGCCTGCCCTGCTGCAGAGGATGAGTGGGGAAGAGGAGACAGGCCTTGACCTTGCTACCCCCAGGATTTTTATTGATCCAGGATGTCATTTGAGTTCTTACAGCTACCATCTCACTCCATCCTCCAAACCACCTTCCGGCATAAGGGCTGTGGTGACATCTCACCCAGGTTCCCAAGCTACTTCCTCTTCTTCCAGGACACACAGTCAGACCACATCCTAAGCTTTCTACGCCAGGTTCAGCCATGCAACTGAGTTCTAACCATTGGAGAATGGACGGAAGGGACAGAAACTCCCTCAAGGCCTGGCCTAGGAAGCATACCTTCTTCCATGCCTGCTTTCTCTCCTCACTACCACTGAATGAGGAGGAGGACAGGGCTGTAGAAGGTGATGGGCACACAAAACTGCAAAGCCCAAATCCCTAACTGATGAGGGAGAACAAATCCATGGCATCAATCATCATCGGACCATGATGTGAACAAAGGTCCCTCTTCTTGTGCCAGGAGGTTGAGATTTTGAGTTACCACAGCAGCTAACCAACCCTGATCTAGGCCATTGTCCTTTTTTTTTTTTTGCCATTGTCCTTTGATTTCCTAGAAGAAACAGCCCTAGTGAAGTGTTCAAGTCAGAGTGAGAAGAGAACTGAGGCCAGGGTTTGAGGTCTGTGGGGCACTGGTCCAGGATGCTAAAACCCCTCAACCAGTTTCAGAGTTTGAATCTGTAATTTACGGCGTGCTTGTGGGGTTTCAAGTTCCCAGTGTCCTCTAATACTGAGCCTCTACAGCTGTTCTTGGGGATAGTTAACAAATTGGTTCCATATGGAAAAGAATGCTGGACTAAAAGGATATGGAGGAGAATACTAAAGAGAGTGGGTTTGTCCACTTGCTCCAATTGCTGCGCCTTTTCGTGGAACACAGAGTCATTCCATGAGTTTCTGTGAATCTTCTGCATTTCCAGTTAGGCCACTGGGATCAGAAATACGAACACAAGGGAACAAGATTCCTTTTCTTTTATTTCACATTGATTACTCCTTTTCTAGTTGTGAGATCATGTTTCAGTCATGGGTTTCATGATGGCTGCGCTCTCGTCTGCCTGTCTCAATGCCAAGCGCTCTGAACAGTGAGCCCATTGTAGGTGCTAAGAGAAACTACTTATTAAGCAAGGGAGTGAATTCCCACTGTTCCCAGCCACCTTTCTTGATTTTGTAAAATTTGGCTTTGCTTTTTATCCAGTGTGTGTGTGTGTGTGTGTGTGTGTGTGTGTGTGTGTGTGTGNNTGTGTGTGTGTGTGTGTGTGTGTGTGTGTGTGTGTGTGTGTGTGTGTGGTATTTGCATATACATGTTCATGCATGTGCTCCTGTGTACATGTGGGTGAAAATGTATGTGAATGTGAGTATATGTATATGTATAAGCCAGAAGTTGACGTTCAGGGTTCTTCTCTACCTACTTTTTGAAACAACTGGAGTTCACTGAATGGGCTAGGCATCCTGGTAGGTGAGTGCCGGGGACCACATGTCCCTGCTTTCCTAGTGCTAGAGTACACATTGTACTTGGCTGTTTATGTGGGTTCTAGGCATCCAAACTTAGGTCCTCATGACTGAGCAGAAGGATTTTGTTGACTCAATCCACACTTCAGAATTTCAGGAGAGTGCTCTGAAAGACCTCATCACTAGTACTGCTGTCAACCGAGGAGATGGCTCAGCTTGTGAAACGCTTGGCTTGAAAGCATGAGGACCTGAGTTCGGATCCCCAGCAGCCATGTTAAAAGGCCAGGCCTAGCAGCAATGCATCTGTAACCCCAGTGCTGGAGAAATGGAAGCAGGAGGGTCCCAGGGGCTCCCTGAACAGTCAGTCTAGCTGAATTGGTGAGCCCCAGGTTCAGCAAGAGAACCTGCCTCAGAAAATGAAAGATGGGCACCAATTGAGAAAGACATCCAACATCCTCTAGCCTACACATGTACACACACACAGACACACATACACACAAACATAAATAAAAGGAAACATGCAGTAGATGGCAATGATTATGTAGAATTAAGTATGTAAGAATTCATTGTGAAAATGTGGTTCTAAATTAAACTGTGGTTGTGTGAGGCTAATTATTGTGTCCGACACAAGAAGAATATTACCAAGGTTTAAAAACATTTATTTATTTATTTGTTTGTTTGTTTGTTTATTTATTTATTGTGTGTAATAGGGGAAATGTGGAGGTCACATGTAGCCTAGGTTCTCTCTTTCCTGGATAGATGTCTGGGTGCTGGGCTTACTGACAACCATGTCCTCCTGCTTAGCTGCCTGCAAGCCCAAATGTTACCTCTGGGCACCTGTTTGTCCCCAAGAAGTCTGTCTGTATTATCTCAATGAATTTTACAGTGATCCCAGGGGCAGGAGTTTTAGAATCACTTTTTCAGTGAGGAAGCCGAAGCAGACAGGTTAAGCAATTTGTCTAAGGCCAGTGATTGAATACTTGGAAAGGCTTGACTACAAATTCACATTCTGTAGTTCTGGGGGAAAAAAAGATCTTCATCATGTTGGTAGACTTCTGTATCTGGAAAGAAGCTCAGGCGCTAGGGAATTCTGTTTCCATGTGTGTCGTCTTAGCTGATTCAAGTCTTGTTAGTTTAAGCAATGGTGGTTGTCTCTAGGATTCTGGTTGCTTCCCTATAGTTTTAGCTCGGCCATTTGTCTCTAGATTCCTCCTAAAAGGATAACTAGCAGCACTTCAGAAATGACTGCTTCTTTGTTGCTATTTTCCTGGGTCTCACTTTGTAGCCCTGGCTGTCCTGGAATTCTTTATGTAGATCAGGGCTGGCCATAGACTCAGATCCTCCTGCCTCTGCCTCTTGAGTGTTGGGATTAAAGGCCTGCACCACCACACCTGCCTAGAAATGACTCTTTAGGGCTATCAACTATGACTTGACTTAACTTCCCTGAACACTGTTACACTGTAAACAATTTGTAAACTTTCAGTCACAAGAAAGTTCCTGTTGCTATTCTTTATTATTCCCCTGCTGAACTAATGAGAAATAAAAATAAATCCTGTGCCATTGGCAGTCTAAAAACCAAAGATTTCACAAGCTCACATGTAGCCATTCAGGCAGCTGGACAATCATTGGTATTGGGCAACCCTTCATTGAGGAACATTTTCCTGCAACTGCTTCCTCCTTTCTCCAGCTTCTGTGGAGAGTGCAGACAGTCAAGCTGTGTACAGTGAAGGCTCTGAGGACTGTATACAGGCAGGCTTCAGGCTTGGAAGCTGGTAAGCACTAAGCGGGAGTAGACCTCACAGTGGAAATGTGTCACAGGTAAATGAAGATTCTGTCTACTGCACCAAGCACACAGGTATTTGAGGCATCTTTTTTTCTAAAGCAGTGAATTCCAGGTCATCAAGGATCTCTTGGACATGGGAAGTATGGGATCCGTTGGATGTGAGATAGCCTCCTTCATCTGCTTTCCCCACCATCTGTCTTCTCAGCCCCACTGAGGACTTAGACCATGGAAACATTCAGAAGGTGGAAAATCGAGGTGTCATAGATATGGTGCAAATAGGTACCCAGATGGTCTTGGTAACAATAGACTCCCTTTTTTTATGGAAAATAAACAAACATCAGTTCAAAGACTGGAGAATAACTTACATTAAGTTGGGAATGCCTTCAGAATGTGTTCCTTTGACACAGGATGTGTTGTGAGGCCATTGCAGGACTCTGCGCACTGTAGCTGGAGGGTGCACAGGAGGGCTCTTGTGAAATGGCCCTCCTGTGCAGATGAGTAAGCCTGGGCCTTGAGCCCGTGGCATGCCATTTCAATTTCTGCTTAGCTGACAGGCTCTAAAAGAATCTCAGATCTCCCTCCAAGACAGTCATTGCTAATTTTGATTGAGGGTGGAGAGGTTGTTTTTGTTTTCGGAACCAGAAATCGAATTTTACCACTGCCACTTAACACTGAAGGACACAGAGAACAATGGTGATGTGGCCACATTCAAGGACCTGGCTTGTCTAGGTATGTGGAGGACAGAGCAATAGCAGGGGCTGAGATCAGCGAAACAGCTCCCCATCTTGAAGGGTCTAGAACTGCCAAGAAGCTCAGGGTTTCCTTGGTTGACATTTAAAAACTGACATAAGAAAATAAGAACATGGCTGTTCCTAGATATGGGTTGAGAAGGTTTGTTGTAGATATGAAGGAAAATTCAGCTAGAGGCATCTGGAGAAGTCCAGACTGAACAAAGCCAGCAGATGAACCAGGCCGTGAGAGCAGAGGTGGAGGGGAGAGTGAGCGAGGGTGGGGGAGAGGCCAGGAGCATGCTGGGAAAACAAGAAGGCAAGATGCCAGGTGTCCATAATGGCCGAGTTTACATAGGAGAGAGAAGCTGAGAGAAGGACCTGGAAGCCCAGCCACTGGGAGGAAGCAGTTTAGGGAGGGGGCAGGGTGAGATGTTCTGTGAGGAGCCACAGGCACTGAATGGCACTGGGAGAGCCAACAGCATTAGCTTTCATGTGTTAATATGATAATAATTTTCATATGTTAATAGGTACCGCAGCCATTTGCATATTACTATTATCAATTTGCTCTTTAAACCATTCTGATAACTGTATTTCAGTTATCAATTTCAAAACAATTGATTACTTTTGTAATCCTAAACATTTTGTTTTGTGTTATTTCAGATAGTTATCCACAGACCTCACCAGCTGGTGAAAGGTATCCACGCTGCAAAACAGGGGTAAGGATCCTTGCTCTCGAATCTACAGACATTTTTGGAAGATGCTAAGTGATTAAAAAAAATCTTATTTTTGAGAGTAGATGCCAGAAATAACTAATGTCACCTAGAATTGTCTGATTTGGGAAATGTATAATCGAGTTAGGTAACAAACAGGGGGAAAGGATCATTAATGTAAAAATAACATGAATTGTGTGACCTTTTCTTGGATTAAAAATTTCAACTTCTTTCTATAATGTGTATTTATATGCAATGTATATATAATGTATATATCATATTAATTAAGATAAATTATTTGTCTATATGCACATAGTTTTAAAAATATTTGTTACTTTAAGGTGTGTGCATGTGTGTATGTGTGTATGTGTGTGTAAAACCTGCATGCCTGTATCTATGGAGGTGGGGGAATTGATACTCCAGGAGCTGGATTTATAGGTGACTATGAGTCACCCTGAGAAGGGTGCTGGGAACTAAATATGGCACCCCTGCAAGAGTAGAACATTCTGTTAACTACTTAGCCATCTCTCCAGCAACACACACACAACACACACACGCACACTTTTTGATATTCACTGGGATGGATTCAAGGATACAAAGACAGAAGAGACATTGTCACAGGACTTTGAGGATCAGGGATTGAGGGAGTTAAGGGATGTTGAGTAGTAACGACCTTACTCCACTTTGAAATATAGTCAGTTTTAGTATAATTTTTTTTGGGTATTTAGAAGTGCTATAACATTTTGCCTTAGGTTAGCTGTCAGGTGAGATTTCTGGAGTCAGGATCGATGTCTTCTGATCTTGCTTTTGAGTGCACACTGGCTAGGGCTACACATCTGGAATGCAGAGAATGCAACTAGAGCTGTGCCTCATGTCCAGAACTTGACATCTGTTTTTGCAAGCTGAATTTATTTTCTCAGAGTACTGTTATAACTGGTATTTGGATTATGAGGCTGCTTCTAAAAATCTACTGCAATGAAATCGTGCATAAGATCAACACTGCATCCTAAATACCACGCATACTGGTGCTTTTTTGGGTGGATGCACTAAGACTGCTAACCCAGATGTCAACAGCTCACGGCCCCTCCAGGTGGGGTGTTCTTCCCGTGAAAGCTCAGGTGAGAGCCTGAGAGACTGGATTCCAGCAACTCAGTGGAAAAAGACAAGCCGCTCTCTAAACCAGCGATTCTTCTGACCTCCTCTTAGACTAACTATGCAAAGGACACCTGAGACCCATCTTGCCTTTCCCACCGTGCGAAACCCTAGAGTGTGGATAACTTCTACAGAAGTCACTGCGCAATCAAACAGTGCGGTGAGAACCAAACAGGAAAAAGCAAGCTGATCACTGGACTAGAACAAAGGGCTCAGAAGTGAAACCACAGACAAACTAGGAGAAAATTTAGCACACTGTAATTAAGTTTCTGAGGGTAGATAGGCATTCTTTAAAGAAAAAAAAAGGGTACCCAAAGCAAAATCAGTACCAGGCAAGAACAATCATCTAGTAAGTATATTGCACTCACAAGTTTCTGAACACGGCACTATGAAAATATATTTAAAACCCAGCAGAGACAAAAGACTAGCTTTCAGGAGATGTGAAACAACAAGAAAATGGCAAGCACCCCATAGGTGAATGGAAATCGTGAAAGGAGATATAGAAAGAGCATCAAATGCATGGAAGATACAATCTCAAGTGAGGAAGGCAAATACATAAGGGGATAACTAAGCAACACGCGGAAGAGAGCTTCCTAGCCTACTGGTGGGGTTGCAAATGGGCATTTTGAGAAACAAGTAGGCAGTATGTATCAAACTAAAAACAAACACGCTATGACCCAGGAATTATTTTTCTAGAGAAATCCTCCCATAAGGGACTCAAGGAGACGCATATAAGACTGCGTTTTAGATTAGCAGACTGATGGTAGAAAATCTGGGAGACAACCTGAATTCCCAGAGGAGTGGTTAAACGGACCAAAGTATTTTCATTGTGTGGAACACTATGGAGTCATCAAAAGGAATGAACCAGATTTCTATCCATGAACATGGAGAAGGTAGAAAGTAAACTCAAGGAACAACACATAGAGTGTGATGCCTTCTCTGTGATATTCTGTGCTTTTTCTGAACATATGGCTAGACTGGGAGGTGAAGTGATTATCTGGAGATGAAGGTGGTCGGGGTGGAATTGGTGAGAGTCTTTCTAATGTTACCTGTAGCACTGAAGTTACTGGACAGAAAGAAAATATGATGATACAAAAACTGGACCTCAGGAGAATTGCTTCAAGTCACTGAGCTCACATAGGACGTTTCCTCGACATAAGAACATCACATTCTAGTTTTAGGATGCTTTCAGACATTTATTTTTTCCTTTCTTCTTCTCATGACTCTTCACATCTGTGGGCTTCACATCCATGGATTCAACCAAACGAGGATTTAAAAAAAATTTGGACATCATACCTGTCTTACTCATGCATGGAGTTTTTTTTCTTGTCATAGAACAATGCAGTATAACGATTATTAACACACAGTTTACATTGCATGAGGTATTGGAAGTAATCTAGAGAAGAGCTGAGGTCCGAGAGAAGATGTGCATGGGTTACGGGCAAAAGTGACACTGTGCTATAGAAGGCACTTGAACTTCAGATTCTTGATATTCTAGAGAGATTCGGGACTAGTTCCCCATAAATACAGAGGGCTGAATCTCTATTAAACCTACATGTTTAATACAGATGCAGGCAGTATAAAAAATATAGGCGTTAGGAACATTAGTGGAACCATTTTGTGTGACTTATAATAGGCCTCTAAGCTAGTTAGTCACAAAGCAGTTCTGATAAGAGAGTCTGATATGTTAATGGACTAGCCATGCAACTCAAAGGTGACATTGTTATGTTAGTGGACTAGTCCCACACTGTGATTGAGCAGATAGCCCCAAGCCACAGCCCAGTGAAATGATACAAAAATTGGAACTTTGGCGATGGTCTCTTGTGTTGATACTCATTACCAGAGGACCTGAGACTGGCCTGTGGTGTGTGTGTGTGTGTGTGTGTGTGTGTGTGTGTGTGTGTGTGTGTG
>LOJH01008633.1:7276-20198 GCA_001685095.1 Ellobius talpinus
TGTGTGTGTGTGTGTGTGTGTGTGTGCACAGTCATATACATGACCTGCCAAAGCCAGAAGAGGGCATCAGATCCTTTGGAACTCGAATTACATTGACTGTGAGCCACCCTATGTAGGTGCTGGGAACTGAACTCTTGTCTTCTGAAAGAGAAGCAAACATTCTTAATCACTGAGGTTCAACCCCTGATGTGGAATTTAAGAGAAGGAGGGAGGGAGAGAGGGAGAGGAGAGAAAAAGAGAGGAAGAGAGGGGGAGGAGAGAGTGAGAGAGAGTTACTATTACCAGTTAATGAAAATTAAGCTAACAAAATGAGGCGTCAATGAGTAAATGATATAGGATTTACTGTCTTCCCTTAATAGTTAAAATGAGTTTATTTTGAATCTGTTCATATTAGGCACCAAAGAACATACAATGTATTTTTATAAACATGGTCACAATTAAAAGCCTAAAATCATTTAGTGCCAAATACTTTTCTCATTATAAACCCTACATTAAATATATATCTCTTTCCAGTGTATTGAGGAATCTGAGGAACAGCTCACTGTGAAGGCTGGAGTTTGCTCTCACAGAAAGTTGCATGTATATTTCAAGTTCACTTTGAGTAGTTTAAACACCTCTAAATGTGAGCTTCCTTCTGGATCGTAAAACAGTGTTAACCCAGTGAATATTCTGAATAAGTTTTGAAACTTCCTTTCAATCTACATTTTTAAGGAAGACACATACTGACATTTATGGACTTAGGAGCAACTTGAAGGTGGAAAATGAGACTTTAAGAAATGCCTCTGTACACCTGTGTTAAAAAAAAACTCGTTTCCAAAAATTAAAACCAATGAAATACCAAGAACCTATGAAAATTGTCACCATGTACCAAATATATATCTATCCTTTTTGTAGTAGTCTGAACAAAAATTGCATGACAATTTGAGAAAAGGTCTAAAGTTGAAGTTGAGTAAATTTCTACATTATAATGTGACAGACATTGAAAATTAAAATAGTTCATTCCCCCATTGCCCAGTCCGCACCTACAAAATCAAGCCAGGATTTCTCTCTTTCAAAACTTCCACAAGAAATTGGAGAATCAAGATGTTTAGAATAGAATACTGTAGCTGAAATACAGCTTCACTCCACAATTCAGTAGGTGTGGAGAAAGGGGGCAGAGCAGCGTGGCTCTGACATATTCCAGAACTCTGGATTCACCTGTATCACTGAGAAAATCCCAGAAGTGCTAACAAGCACAAACTGCCCCTTCCCACGGAGAATGTTTATTAAATACAAGGAAGATACTTTGAATCTCACCTCCAAATCTGGATAAGGGAAAAACATGTATACCTCATTGCTACTAAAATTTTCCGTAGCCCACTGGACAAAAGCAACATCCACAAATTCTACTAGCAAATATTCACCAAAGGGTACCCAGTAAGTACTGAATTCAGAAACAGAAGTCCAGGCTACTTAACAGAAACGGTAAGGTCCATTAGAAAACAAAAACCAAACTACAAAACCTTCTGTGTCCACTGTGATTATTAGTGATTGTAACTGAATCACACTTTCTAAACCAAGTTAACTTTTAAATACTTAGAGAATTCTGTCTTTCATAAATAAGCATGTTCTGCTACATATACACACACATTAAGGATAAAATGAAGCAAATATAAAATAAAATTATACTGATGGTATCCAGGAATATTACCTATACTGGATATCTAGAATAGCCCATCAATCCTTTCTCCCCGGGATGATAAATTGTCTTCCTTTTCATACAAGCTCACCACTTTTCTCATGGTCATAGAATTTCCAAACTGAGAAGAAATACATTCCCTTTAAGTCATCTACTTCAAAGTTGTTTTTTTAAACACCCTTCTCCCCGGAAGGCACCAATTTGGGAACACAGAAGATGAAGTGAATCAATATGGCTTTTACGCTAAACTGTTATCATATGTGAAGCCTGCTTGGAAGCCTGAAGTTCCCTTTAGTGAGCTCTGAAGAAATACAGAGAAAAAAGAACCCAGAGTACTCAAAGGCAAAGTGACCACATTCCTGAACTCAGAGAGCCACGTTTTCTTGTTGCTTCTTATATCCAAATACCTCTTCCACACCTTCCAGTCCTATGACTTGACTTGAAAAAGTGAGCATGAAACAAGTTAATAGATGTACAGAATGGGTGCCCACAATTTCTTCTGTTATAAAAGCTAATTTATCTTACACAACTCTCCTCTCTCTCTCTCTCTCTNCACACACACACACACACACACACACACACACACACATTTAATGCCTACCATTGAGGACATTTTCTCAATCCCACTTAGTCACTTCAGCTAAATTTCATCCAATTTCTGCTGGGAGATCAAAACCTCCCACCTCCCATCCCTTAGCCTCACCTTATGTTACCATTGCCAAGAACAAGTCCGTCCTTGACTTTGGTAAATAGAAGACAGCTGTACAACCTCACCAGGTGCAGACCCCTAGTTCAAGACCCTTAAGCAAACCTTGGACTTAACTCACCTGGAATCTGATCTAGATGGCAGTCTGCTCCTACATGGACTGACAATCTGCCGGGAAACTCAGGCAGCGTCTGCCTGAATGAGGAGCGCAGTGCAGCTGAAAAACACCCCCAGGACCTGATGCTCGGAATGAGCCCAGATTTTTGTTTTTCCACTCCCTTCCCAGAGCACTCCTTCGTTTGCTCTGCTCTCCTCCCCGCCTGTCAGTCACTGCACTCCCTCCTCCCACCTGTGAGGCGAGGCTTTTTCCTCCGCCCTCTCCGAGGCGTTAGTGCGCTGTCCCTGGTACTAGGGAGGAAGCCCAGGGCTCCTCCCTGGCAGAAGGTTTTCCCGAGATCTGCTTCCCTCCCACACCCCCAGACTGTAGCCTGAAAAGCAGATCTGAAGAGCCTGGTTGCAGCCACTGGGAGAACGGGCTGGAGAAGCGATTAGTATTAGCTGTAGCCTTGTAGCATTCAACATTCCTTCAATCACACACATGATTGGGAAACTGTTTAAATCATCAGGAACCACAGCCTCCTCCCAAACATCTCAAGCAGTTTTCACCTTACCAAAGAAATAAAGGAGCAATTGTATTCTTCTCTTGGTTTACAGTAGTTTACGTAAAGCAATGCAAACTTTGCTAGATTGTAAGGTTGAAAAGTTCAAGGAGTCGTGTATATTCAGAATGGCTGCTATTTTTGATGCATTTTGAGTGTACTTGGGATTGGAATCTGAACCAGCAGGCATCTAATGCTTACCATCCCAACTCCTAGGGGAGAGAAACTGACATACACGGATCCTTAGGCTCTTCAGCTCGGGTCTTCAATTCAGGGAGGCAGTATTAGCTTGTCTACTTTATATTTTTAAAAAATGAACACTGAACGACTTAAGGTCAAAGAAACTGCATGTTTTAGCCTGTTTGATTGAAATTGGGATTTTTCACAACCGATATCCTGGGTATGATGGTTTTAACATCTAGAGGGCACTGACTAGTTGACCTAATAATGCTATGAAACTATCAACAAATATGTATCAAATACACGATGAATTTTCAGAAAATGATGAGGTTTGTGAATAGAGCACATGGTACGAACAAAATACACCAGTCTAGTTAGTGCATGTTAACTGTAATGAATAATTAATTATAAAAGTGCAGCCAGCAGTCAAAATAAGGGAAGTCAAATAATATTCAAATATTCAGCATCACTGTTCAGCCAAAAGTCAGTTGAGTTCCCTGCTCTATAAAGAAAACTGATATGAACTCTTCCAAGAGGCCCAGAGCTCTCCTCATCTCATTCATTTCAATGACAAACTAACCTAATGCTGAATAGAAATAAATGATAGTTTATTTCAACTAGCTTCATATGAAAATATGCACATTAAAGTTCACAGTATGATAAAAATAACAATAAAAGAAAAGCTTAGACAAACATAAATAAATAGTAATTAATGAAGGTAGCATTTTGACTGCCTTACTTCACACACACACTAATATATGTGATATGATGTGTGTGTGTGTGCATAATTGATGCTAGCTACTCCCGCTTAATACACAAAGACAATATGTTTTTTCTTAACTGAATATTTCTTAATTCTGGTATAATAGCATCATAGTCATCTTTCAATATTCAGTGTACATGTGTCTATAAATCTTGCTTCGATTTGCCTAGTCAAAAGATGCACCTTCATCTTTTTAATAATAAGACTCCACATGTTCTTATTTACAATGCTTTCCCTCAGATTTTTTAGCTCTGTCCTCTTAAAGTCTTTCTAATCATCAATTTAAGAATAATAGAAGTGTTATGCTAACTTTTCATTCCTTATAACAAAATAATTGTTTTTCTTAAGTTTCATTCCATACACATTTCTTCTCATCAAGTAAGAAAAAAATCTCTAAAGATGATTTTTGCCTCTAAAATTCATGCATAGACAACTTAGGCCCAGGATCAGACATTGAAGAATTTATTAAATTTTACTTATTCATTTTTTCATTTATTAAAAAATTCTCAAGCAAGGTGTTTTCTACTTCTTTTGCATGCTTTGTTATGTGTAATAGTTTTTGAACTTGCAATAATGTGTGAAAGTGTGGAGTTCTTAGAGCAATTGCACAAAACCATTAACAACCTGCTTACTATTAGCTTGTGGTTATTGTGCATATTCTTCCAGGTTACATGAAAAATGTTACAATTCCTTAGGAATAAAAGCCAATGAAATGTGTGCTTGAAACCACTAAAAAGAAGCTCTCAAGAGGCACTCTCTGTTGAAACAGTACATCTCATTATAGAAATAACGAAAGAAAATTAGCAACTGTGCAGCTGACCTTTTGGATTTCTGACCTCAGCTTCCTCAATGGCAAAACTGTCTTTCAAAATGATATACGATATTAAATTTGAACACAAGATAACATTTTTACACATCTGTTCTGTTTCCTACAACATGTTTGTTTGTCTAAAAAAATGAATATCTATACATGGAAGTGTGTTTATCATACACCAACTCGCTGCTAGCACACATTTCTCTGAAGTCTATTCAACCTTTCGCTCAGTACAATAAAATTGTCTACTTTTATGGGTAACAATCATATAGTGACACACTCATCCACATGTGATTGCACTTTAGCATGCAAAGATTTTCATTTCACTAGAAAATGGTAGATAAAGAAATGAGGGGCAAAGACACTGAAAAGAATATTGAAGAGGCTGTCAGAGCATCTCATACAGAACTGTTTTCAAAATATCAGGGAAAGACGGAGAACCAGGCCAAGGCAAATCACATATGATTATATTATGATCAAAATCTTCTGAAACTGACTTTTATTTGAATATACCATGGTTATTATTTGTGGATAGATATTAATAACTGGGGATTGGAATGCGACAGACAATAGCAAGCAGTGAGAAAAAACAGAGGTGTGAAAAACAATAAGATTCTAAAAAATCTTAAAAATCTATTCAAATTTCCTAAATGTATGCACTACCCGTAGCCTTAAATCATGAAATAAAAACTTAAAACATGAAGCATCATTCATTTCTACTCAATGAAGCTCTTCATGCATTGTTTTAAAAATGAGTACATACTGACCTCTCAGAAAATAAAATACATGGTACAGACTCACCGTATAGGGAAATGAAAGACTAACTCTACCCCATGGGAGTGAATTGTCACCAAAGAAAACCACAGCATAGCCTCTGTCTCCCTCACCTGCATGCTAAAGTTCTCACACAGCAGAGTGCTGGAAATAGAAATGGCAGAAAAACTGACAAATCTTTAGGCCACTACTTCGCTTATTAAAATTGAGGAGGCATTCACATGTTTACATTGAAATGTGACAAACTCACATGAAGAACTATTTATTATACACAAGAAGATATGTAGTCACCCTGAACCTAGCTTAGTAAAAGGACTCAAACAGAAGTGAACTCTAAAGCCACAGATGAAAAGAGCAACTCAGGAGGGATTTTGCAAAAAAGAACAGAGTTGAAAAAAATCTTTTGGATTTCAAGGAAGGGAAGCAAGCCCAGCGAGCTTGATTACTTAGAAATGGGATTAATGTCTCTTTCCTCAGGTTCTGTGTCTGTAAATGAGGAAAATGTGTTTGTTTCTTATTTTCTAATGAATGTTGATATTATGTATGTAAAATAAACAGTACACATAGGCTTTATTTATGTAAATGAATACATATATGGCATATTTGTTCACCCCTTTTCTGTGAGAAAAACATGAGAACAGGAATTGGCATCCAAAGGAAGAAGTGAAATGGGCTCAGGTTCATGAACTACTAGGGCAAGATAGCAGAGGAAAGCAGGTTAATGTTATTTCTAGATATTTTGGGGGAATAATCACTCTCTATGCTGAACTCCTCTTGTACTTTGCCCAGAAAATGTTTAATATTTATCAATTTGTAAAATGCATTATGATTATTTTATAAATCTTCACACCACCTACAAAAATAATTTTCAAGTGTGACTATTTTTATAAAAGATGTGGACAGATAGTATTTATTGTCATATATTTTCCAACACATGAAACTGACGATATCTATATAACACAATATGGAAAACATTTTTAAAGGATAGGTCAAATTTACCTTCTGTCTTTTGCAGTATGTAGAGATCTAGAAACATTCAATTTTTCTGAATGACAAAACATGGGAAGATTTATTTTTCTTTGTTCATGATGAGAATAATTTCATCAATGGAGATAAGTATTCAAATCTCTAATTCTGTTGAATCTGGGGTATTGACGCAATTCCACTGCCGATGACAATCTATACATCAACTGCCCCATGTGTAGACGTTAATGACAACTGGATTTTCTTAGAAATCAGACCTGATTACCCAAAATTTGCATTTTACATCATTCCAAGTGATTCGTGTAAATTTTAAAAGCCATCTTTCAAATTCTGCCTTATGGCCTAATGGCATCCTCAGTATAAAGACCATAATTATGGTAATATATAGAAATTGAAACTGGTATTTGGTATCCATATGTGATCTTCCTGATATTAAGTTCTTTGTCAATACTTGTCATAATTGTTTGAGGTTAAATTAATGTCACCTACCAAACTGAGATGCAGAAATGTTACTTTCTCAAGATCACAGAGCTTTTAAATTACAGGCTACGTCTGTAACCTCTGAATACCTCCTTGAGAAGACCAAGTTTGTTATCGCTTTTAGTTAATACATCTATTTTTGTTTCCTTGATATGATTTCTTTTTTATTTTATTAATGTCACTTGTACACAACCGAATTTTAAACCATTCTAGTAATTTTTAGGGCACAGAATACTAATGATCAATAATCACAATACCACATATTATCTTCCCAAGAAACTGTGATGAGACAGCTATAAAATATCACATACATAGAAATTCTCTTCCCAATTTTTACCACAAAGCACTTAGTATAAAATGCAAAGTAATTTTCTGCTACCTGGGATTTTAAGTTTGCATTGCTTAAGAGGAATAAGTTTATTAAGTTGACAAAAAGTTTCCATAAAGAGTCCACAAGCAAAGAACAAGAATTTCTGTATAATAAAGGAGCATAAACATGCCATATGAATGACATCTATAAGAATCACGAAATTATGATTTTTTTCATTTAGCATTTGGTTCCATTCTGCAGTATGATCAAAAAGGAGTGACTGTACAATTGAGTGCCCTACAGCGTAATAAATCATGTTAGACTCAGAGAAATGTAAGGATTTATGGTCCATGAAAATCTCTTAGATGCTCTTAATCAGTGTTAAGAATGTGATAGATGTGATAAATGATAGACCAACAGACCAACAGACAGATAGACACACAGACAGACAGACACATGGATATAGAAACACACATATAGAATCCATTCATCACTCACTCTCTCTCTCTCTCTGTATGTATGTGTGTGTGATATGTATTCTATCAGAAAGACACATTTGTAAAGTTCTTATGATAAGCCTAGCAATAATTAGTATTTTTATGAAGACAGAAATGAATAAAAATTTTACAAGTCAGACTGACTTTTAAATACAGAAATTACATTCTTCCATTCTTGAATCTTGTACTGTTTCGTGTAAAGACATGTTTTTATCATTCCTGTACTATTTCTTCAAGGCAAATTGTGTGTTGTTCCTGTCTCTAGCACAATCTGAGATTGAGAAAATGGAAAATATTATTCAGAGTTGCATAATTACATCTATAAAAAGACCATCTTATTTGCTACCTATAGAAAACACTCAACAATCTTAAATGTTCAGCCTAAACATGCAATGGTAAAACTTTCTTATTAGAGACAAATACTATGTGATTTAAATATAACCATATAACTAGCCTGTGGTTACGTATTAGCAATGCGGTAGCAGATTAACTAATTAATTTTCCTCTATGAAATCTGTAGCATCATTCTTTCAAATTGTATTAATACATTTTCAGTCCATTGTGGGGGCTCCGTCTTCAACACGGGTATATTTTGTGTAACCTTTCACAACTATACATTATTAAAATCCCAAGGAGACCTGAAAAAAATTGATTAGCAGAATTCAGAAAGAAATATTTAAGGCTACACGTGGAAGATGTATCTGAAATAACTATGATTAGGAACATCAAAATCTAAAGCATAAATACCAAATTAAAATTAGTATTTAAAAATTCTATGATACAAATCACAAGTCACTTTATATTGTGGTAACCTTCAAATTTTAGTTTGATTTGAAAACAAATTGATGTATGTAAAATATGAATGTTTCCAGATAATGAATGATACAAATGAATTAAAATAATGATATCAGAATATAGCAGAATGCCATTATCTTCAGAAGATCCTAAAAGGATTACCATTCTTAAGGTATAGGAGAATTTGGCCATGAATGTATCTCTTTCTTTATAGTAATTATGTTCTAAGAAGCTTTTAAGAAAAGTGTAAAAGTTTTTTTATGTATTCAGAAAAGTGCTATGATGCTATTTCTTAATGATTGGACATATGAAAAAGTTCCATACTTTTTCTATACATGACAACATTTCATAAGATGGTATAGTGGGTTCTGTTTTCAACAGCAAGATCTTTAAGCATGCTTTTGCCAGTCATGTGAACATGTGCTCTTCATTGATACCTGTCAGAGTGGAAACACATACTTCACAAGATCAATCTTTTCTTTTCTTGTAGACATTAATGTTCTTCTTTAAAAATCTGCTAGCATGGCTATTTCCAATGCTCTCAAAAATAACAACAGCCTGAACTTGGGGAATCCTGTTGAAGAGAGGGCAGTAAGTTTAGAGGAGCCAGAGGGGTCAAGGACATCACAAGAAAACACACAGAATCAACTTATCTGGGCTCATAGGAGCTTACAGAGCCTGAAATGACAACCAGAGCGCCTGCATGGGACTGATCCAAGCCTTCTGTATATATGAGACAAATATGTAGCTTTGTCTTCTTGTGGAACTCCTAACAGAAGGAACAGGGGCTATCCCCAGCTCTTTTTCTGTCTTTGGGACCCTATTCCTCGTATTGAGTTGCTTTTTCCAGCCTTAGGGTAAGAGGAGATGCTTAGTCTTACTGAAACTTGATATGCCATGTTTTGTTGATAGCCATGGGAGGCATGTCCTTTTCTGAACAGAAAGAGGAGTGGATTGGTGGGGAGGCAGAGAGGAGGTAGGGGGAAGGACGGGAGGAGAGGAGGGAGGGGAGACTGTGGTTGGAACATCAAATAAATAAATAAATAAATAATAAATAAATAAAAATTTGAAGTAGAAAATAGTTCCATGATTGGTATACAATTGCTAAAACATTGGTGGTATATGTAATTGATATGTTCTATACTTCAAAACCTGTGTTCATTTTTAAATTAAGTCATTTTTATTCTAATATCTAAAATCGTCTTACATTTCTCTTTTAAGATTTATTTCTTTTGAAAACTGCTTTCCATGATACAATGAGTTTTGATCAACAGCAGCCATTTTTTCCTCTTCAGTTTCTCCCCTATTCCCACAACCACTATTCCCTTCTAATTACAAATAGCCTTGCTTTCCTTCTTTTAATAAGCCAATGGAGACAATTTACTGCTTCTAGTTTGTGCATGGATATATGGCCAACTACTGGAGCATGAGTTGTTCTTGGGAGCCACACACCTCTTGTCAGGGCTTAGAGATCATTGTAGAAGAGGGGATGGAAAGATTGCAAGACCCAGACATAGTGGTGAACTTTCCTGGATACCCCAGGACATTTACCTGCATGAACAGGCAGATGCTTCTGGTCAGTACTTTGCCCATCTGGAAGGTGAGAGGGACAGAGGAGCTGCAGTCAGTTTCGCTAGAACTGTGAAAAGCTAGCCAACAAGATTGAATTGGAATTTTTCCCATCTGACCTGACACGCCAGGATTAATCTGTTAACCCTCAGTCCTTTCACATCAAATGCTGAATACAGTTGCTCTTGCTTCTCCAGATAACCCCGCCGCCACCTTGCTCTTCTGAAGTCTTCACACAGGTATCCCTACCAACCCAACTGGAAATCCTCAACTGGAATTTTATGTTTACGTGGTTCTCTTTCTTACTTTCCCAGATTTCTACCTTATCAATCTAGATCTCTAGCATGGGTATTCAGAAAATATCTTGAATACATTCCTCGGATATTCTTTATTGTGCACTTTTTCGAAACCACATTTAATCCCTATTGGGAGGAGCCCTGATACATGCTCTTCTCCTTGTCTGAGACTCACTTGTCTTGTAGTCCTCCTCTAAACCTGGATTCACATGTTGGTCCCTCAAGGTGGTTTCCCCCCCTGTGACCTTGTCTTACTGTCTGTGACTCCACCCCCTTTTATTTGCATCTCTCAGATTTCTCTGGTGCACACCAGAGATCAGGAACAGAAAGTAGAGGGCTGCAGAAAAGACAATCTGATTTTGTGCCTCACACATAAACTAACAGAAGCCTGCAAGGCAAATCTCTACCAAGCGAGGGCTTTGGATGCCCTGGCTTCTTCTATTACATTGGGAGGGATTTTGTGGGGTGGTTCATCTCACAGCAGAACATTTGTAGAATGAGACTTCTCTTTAAATCTTCTGGAGAGAATGCTGACTCCAGAAAGAAGATGAAGATAGAGGAAAGACTCAAGTAGAAAAAAGCAAAAAGAACACAAAACAAAACAAGAAAAACCAAACCAAACAAAAACAAATAGAAAAACAGACATTTAACCATAGTCAACATCAGTTATAGTGCCTCAAGCACTGGCGATGTTATCCTGATGCAAGCAATTGGAACATTACTTTAATTTGTTGTAGATAAATGTCCATCATGTTCACTCAGTGTGCCATATTCTGCTCTTATACTGCTGTGTCCAAATGGCTGCATATATGGCTGTGAATAAATAATTGAGAAACAGATGAAGATTCACTTTCATATGGGTATATAATGAACAATCACAATTTTGTAGACATTTGAATCTTGAAGTATTTTTATTAGTAGAGATAATTAACGTGTCAGTCTCTGTTAATTTATGTAAATGGCTAAAAGTAGAACCTGTTATTAGAAAGGAGGATGTAGAAAACATCTGTGCATTGTACAATCTTGTAACAGATTGCCATCTTCCAAGACCTTTGATCTCTAGGGCAACTTAAAATATTATTTTGCACATATCATCATAGATTAATTCCCCCCTTTTAAATCTTACAAAGTCCCGTTAATCCATTATGAAATAAAAATCAATATCAAATTGAGTCAGAAAGAACCTGAGTCAAATGGTCAAGATCCATCAGTTAAGCATCCCCTCTGACTTCCTGAAGCTGCTTTTTACATAAAAGCATCATTAACCTAACAATAGAACAATGTTAATGTTAAGATACAGTGAATGGATCTTATTAACTTGTAGTCTTGTATAATCTTTAGTGTCATAAAGAGCAATGTCAATACAATACCTTCAATAAATGTACATTTAAATGTTTTTTATGTGGAAAAATTAATGAATCCCAGAAATCTGAAATACAAAAGGCTTTGATATCTGAGTGTTCTGAGTTTTGTGATTTTATCACAAAGGGAAAATCCTGTTTCTAACGTAGTCGAGGCACAAGAAAGAGAAAGGCACTCGAAATAAACTGGGTAAGGGGGCAATGAGATGACTCAGTGGATAAAGGCAGTTTCTTCCCATCCTGATGACCTGAATTGCACACTGGAACCTACATGATAGAAGACGAGAACTAAAGCTGGCAAAATGTCTTCCGACATTCACAATTGCACTGTGGTAGATACACACACAGACACAAATTATGATCCTGAAATCAGCATCAGGGGCTATGCTACTGTGTGTATGAACCATTAATAACTTGTGTTTGGATATAGATCTCAGTCTGGAGAAATATCACTATGTATATAAAAATATCACTATGTATATAAAATATACCGAAATATGTAAGACATCATCCCAAAAATTTTGGATTAGAGTAGCAACAGGATTCCCACTTCTGAATATATCAACTTATAAAAATCTCAAAGTTTCCAGTCTTGCATTTTTGAATTTTATTATTTCTATGTATTAGTTTTAGCCTCATATGGAACTAGCTCAAAAATCCAGATTCAATTTTGTATTTCCATTCTTATTTTGAAGGATTTATATTTCAAGTCATTTCCTCTAAAGACAAACCCCAATTTAAGACTGTTAGAGTATTAATATCCAGTCGAGTACAGGGTTTTATTGAAGAAAGGAGGGGTTATATACCATATGGGCTTAGTTACTTTTCTATCACTGTGGCAAAACACTTATCAAACACTATGACAAAACAACTTATCAAAGAAAGCATTTAACTTCAGGGCTCAGAGTTCCAGAGGTGAGAGTCCATGATATCAATGGTACAAAAAGCAACACTGTGCAGCCAAAGCCCTGGAACTATATCAACAGTTTACATCTGATTCCCAAACAGGAGAGAGAGAGAGAGAGAGAGAGAGAGAGAGAGAGAGAGAGAGAGAGA
>LOJH01008635.1:0-11354 GCA_001685095.1 Ellobius talpinus
GAGGGGAGGAGGTGGAAATTTTTAATAATAATAAAGAAAATGAAAAAAAGAGAATAAACTTTTTTCTTTGTCTGCTTGCCCTCTCTCTAGCTGACAAGTTCATTTCTTCACTGGCATTAGAACCTACTTCTGGATTCCAGCACATGCTAAAGACTAGCTGAGACATATAGCCTGAGAGTCTAAACAACTAATGGATTCTTGGACTTTCTTGGTTAGACAGCCACTGTTGGATCAGCAAGACCACAGCCTGTAAGTTCCTCTGATTAAAATCCCACATATATTCATTCTATGAGTTCGGTTCCTCTAGAGAACCCTCATTAATAGAGTCACCAAACTGTTTGGAACCTTTTGAGAATCATTGGTCCCTGAAGAATGACTTTGAGGCTTGGCTTCTCCAATTCTATCATAGTCATTCCTTCCATTGACAACTTGCTGATTTAGTGTAAGACACTTCTGGGGTCTCCTAGCCTGTTCCCCATTCATTTAAATTAATCAGAGTCACCTTGATGAATTGGGTTTGAGTATCACTTCTTAAAGTCTTCCTTGATGATCTTAGCTCTTATAATCCATATTCCCATTTGAATTTCTCTTAGCTTTTGTTCTAACTTGATCCCATAATTAAGTGTTATGTGCTCTGGCACACAAGCAACTTATAGTTATTGTCACACATATTAATACTCCCTTCTGAACAATATTATTGGCTCTATGAGGATAATTATCAATTATCATTATAACTTCAAGCTCAATAAACTGATTTTTAAGTTATGGCTATCACTGTACAATCAACACCAGCATTGATTAAAAAATAAAGAAATTAACATATGGTTAATAAATAAGAATCAAAATATATTCCAAATACTAAAGCTAAAAGGTGAACAAGAGAAGGTGTATTGAATATGGACAGTAAAGAGATGGCTTCCTGGAACCTCTGAGAATTCAGGCTATTTTTCTGTTTGGGTTTACACAGAGGTAAACCCATGGACAGTAAATTGCTTCAATGTGGTACATGAACTTGCCCTTCAGTCAGTACTGGGAGTCATGGTTTCCAGTTCAAGCATCAGTTTGGATTCAACTCTCTTAAGATTTTCTTACCTACCTATTTATTGTTCATTTTGTATTAAGATTTTCAAAGATCATAAATGAATTAATGAATATGCATACAAATTAGACACTAGAATATTGATATTCATAATATAGACTAAAGATTATGTTATACAACCTTATCAAATGATGGTTTGTGAATATCTATGGTTATGTTATTCACTATAATTCTTCAAAATGAATCAAATAATGGCCCTTCAATCTCTAAAAATGGATCTTCTATCATTTTGTTGTTGTTGTTTAATGTTCCCTGCTATCACCACCTCTTGGTCTCAGATCAATCCATTCTCATGTTGATTTATAGAAACAACTTTTTCTTTATCAAATGTGACATACCAGGTACATGTGCCTCATTTCTTTTTCCCCCTTCATCTCCCCCCTTTCATTTCACCCTGTCTATAGCTTCTTTGCTTTGCTATAGCTGTGGAGTGAATAATAATGGAAAATCTCAATATGGGGAATTAAACACTTCAGTTTGTTTTATTTTGGTCTTGAGCTTTATTAATTTTTATTTTATTTGTTTAGAGGTTTTGTCTGCATGTATGTCTGTGTATCATGAACCTGCAGTGTCTGTGGAGACCAGAAGAGGGTTAGATCTCCTAAAACTAGAGTTTCTTAGTTATTAGCTGCCATGTGGGTGCTGGTAATTGAATCTAGGGCCACTGGAAGGGCCATCTGTATTCTAACCACTGAGCAATTACTCCACTCCCTTTTAGTTATCTTATATTGTCAATTTAACACAACATAAAAACATTTGGGAAGAGGAAACTCCGTGAAAGAACTGACTTCATCAGATTAGCTTGTGGATATAACTGTGAGAGTTTGTGTTGGTTGATGATTGATGGGGGATGGCTGGATCCACTGTGGATGGTACCTTCCAAAGGCACGTAGGTCTGGGTTCTGAAAGAAAGTGAGTTGAGCATGATTCAGGGAGCAAGCTATTAAGAAGCATTTCTCTATGACTTCTGCCTTATATTCTGGTCTTAAATTCCCTCAGTGAGGGATTTTGACCTGGGAGTTGTAAGCTAAACCCTTTATTCCAGAATACATTTTTAGTAACAGTGTTGTTATTAAAGCAACAGAATGAAAGCAGAGCACCTTGTAAGAAAGTGCATCATTAACCAAAAACCTATCACTATTTTCTGTGTCAAACTATTACATTTGTTCATGTTCACATCTTTACGAATACATCTTACACATGCCAAATGACTGTTTCCTTTGTCATAGGTAGCAACTGAAATAGTCCACATAAGATGCAGAGCTACAAATACACTTTTCACAACTACAAAGACAGAGAGAAAGAAATCATTCTCTCTTGAGGTTTTTTGTTGTTGTTATTGTTCTTGTTGTTTCTGGCATTCTACACTTTATATTCTGGTCTACAGTGCAAGTACACTAATTGCTTCAGCTTTGGAGTGATCTAATGCATTAAAGTGGCTTTTATGATTGATTAAATGTTTCAACTCTGCTACTACATTTAATCAATGGGAGCAGTCTGACACAGCATCATTGACTGAAAGGCATTCAAGATTAAGCTTCATATATTTTTGTTATTTTTGAACAAATTGTAGTTATAGTCACTATAGTATTTTCAGTACTTCAGAGAGTGGCAATTGTTTCTATGAAAAACATCATATTAATTTTTATCTGGTTAATACAAACATTTATTACTATAATAAATCTTTCACTAATTCTTTGCTTTTTTCAAAAATGATAATGAGTTAACTCCACATTTATTTCAATACCCTAGGAATTATTCTTATAGTAAATGTTCATTAAAGAAAATAAAGCAGAAGATTCAGAACTTGAAAAATATTGGAGGGTTTGTATGGAGAAAATCTCATCTATGTAATAGTGTCCAAGAAAAGGTCTAATTGTTCTATAAAAACCTGAGGTTTTCATACAAGTTTTGTTCACAATGAAGTGAAAGTGATCCAGTTTCTATTTTGAACTCAACTTTCTTCCCCAAACAAGTATATCAGACCTACTCTTCTTGATTAAAACAGTGGGTTAGGAGCTGGAGAGATATATCAGAGGTTAAGAGCACTGGCTTTTCAATAGATTGAGTTCCATTCCCAGCAACCATATGGTGGCTCACAACAATCTACAATGAGACCTGGTGCCTTTCTCTGGGCAGAACACAGTATACATAACAAAAAAATCTTTTATAGAAAGTGATACATAGAAATATGTGCAAGCGAAAAAAAGGACTTTGGTGGGAAAACTAATTAAATTCAAATAAGTTATATAGAAATAATTGCATTGTGCTATGCCTAAGTTACTTTTTTAGTTGTAAGGATTATATTGTGGTTACAACTATTGGTAACAGTAGAGAAAGCAACTGAGGGGTTTATAGATGCTCATTCTGGTCAACTACTGTCAGTTTATAATTAATAAAAAGTGAAAGTAAACATATAAATTTAGATAGTGAATGAAATCTCTTGTCCTTGACTGCTTCATGATTAGCTTAGCAGCCCAGATACTTTTAGATGGAAACACCGGAAATCCAACTAAGGAACTTTAAGGGCTCCCTGGAAGTTTGGAGGCCTCTTGCCTTGTAAAGTAGAATGAGTAGAATTCAGGGCTGTTTTTCTGATCTTTTCCATGTCATTGTGGAAAGGCTGGGATTTGCTCATATCATTTTTTTCATAAGAGCAGCATCTTTGTCAAGATCCCTGTGGTGGTTCCTATAGGTGGTATATTTGAATGCTTGGTCATCAGGGAGTGGCACTACTTAAGAAAGATTAGGAGGCATGGCTTTGATGGAGGAAGGGTGTCACTGGGGGTGGGCTTTGTGGTTTCAAAAGCCCAAGCTGGCCCCAGGGGCTGTCTCTTCCCTTGCAACCTTCAGGTTCAGATACAGAACTCTCAGCTACTTCTCTAGCACCATGTCTACCTGTCTTCCACCGTGCCCTTCACCATAGTGAAAATGGGCTAAATATCTGAAAATGTAAGCAAGCCCCAATTAAATGCTTTTTAAGACTTGCTGTGGTCATGGCGTCTTTTCAGAGAATAGAATATTGATTAAGATAATTTCCAGAGGTAGGGCCTTCATCTAATGCCAGTCCACAGATCATCTAGAAGCCACTATAATTAGATTATGTCTATTTTTCAAACTGTGTTACATGAGGTTGGCTCCTTAGATAATATAGGTGCATAAAGGAAAAAGACTTGCGCAAAATCTAATCTCTGACAGGAGAAAGGAAATTTACATCTGGGAGGTAACAGAAAGTATTATCTACAATTATAGCTTAAATGTCACTGTTGAATACATTAAACCCAGTAATATTTTCTGGCTAGAGAGTACATCAATGAAGAGCAGGATACTCACAATTGAAACAAATCACTGTAGGTTCAAATGCATTTTCAGCAGAAGAGAATCAATGTCTCTAGGCTAAGTAACTAATGTTTGTGGATTTGGAGTTTCCTCACACACTCACCTGAAGAAAAAAGTTCCCTGATCTTTAGTAACCAGCTTTTCTACAGAATCTTACATGTGCACATACTAGCTAGAGACCCTACTGTTTAGGAAGTTGTGGGGATTTTTTTTACTCTTGTTAAACAATCTTTAGTTAAATTAAAATTGTAACACTTTCCACTCCCTTTTCTCTTTCCAGACTCTCCCTCCAACTTTTTCCATGCTTCCTCACTCTCAAATTGATAGCCTCTTCTTCTTCTTAGATTATTAGTGCTTCGTGTGTGTGTGTGTGTGTGTGTGTGTGTATGTGTATAAAAAGTGAAAATGTAAAACTACAACCTGCTGGATATATTTTTGATTTTTCTGTATATATGTTTTCAGGGCTGACCATTTTGTAATCGATAACCAATAAGGGCACTCATCCCTAGAAGAGGCTAATTCTATTTCTTCAACTAATCATTAGTTGCCTATAGTGCTTTTTGTGTGAGAGGAATCCCTTGAGATGTCCCCCCTTTCATGTTAGTATGTCTTGTCTACTGACACTGCCAACATTTTGTCCTTATTCAAGCAGCCATTTCTAGGAGAGACTATGTTACCCCAGACTTCCTTGTATTCTGGTTTTTTTTAAAAAAATAATCTTTCTGTCCTCTTTTCTGCAGTTCTCCCTGATAACTTCTTATATATTCCAAATATTATCTTTATATCCATAGCTAAGTGTAGCTACCACCCCTCATCAAAGAAGCTTCTGTTCATGGAAAATGGAGAACATCACAGAGACACAACTGGCTACAACACACACATCAGCATATTGTGTGTAGCCCAGTTGCAATGGATACATCTATAGCACAGTTTTTGTTATTTTCATTATGTCTCCTGCAATGTCCCTGATATCAAGTGCATCCATTTTTCCTGGAGACAAAATTTCCAGAAAACAATTTCAAATTATCATTCTGCACAATGAACAATTGCTAGGCAACCCATATATCTCTCTAGACTACCTTTTGAGGCATGGAGGTAACACCCATCTCCGTGCTTGGTCTCAGTAACAGAAACACAGTTGGACCAACATTTGTAGGCAACCTGGAAACTGTATTAATTAATGAAGCCTCACATTATGTGTTAAGGTTTCAATATTAGTTAATATTAAGTTCTTTGGGGAGTGGGGAGGAATTCATTACCAAATAATAAACTGCCTAAATGCACTGAATAATGACAGAAATGTCACTTTAGTTCTTTCTCCCTCAAACTCTGCTTAGTGGTCTCCTGGGGGTAATAACAATAAAGCAAGGTTAAAAAAGTTATGGGGGTGGAACTTAGCAGATGTTTGGCCTATGTGAGTTAGGGGACATGCTCACCTACTAAGGCTCCAAACAGCCTTTAACTGCAATAAAATAAACCTTGTTATTGCAGCAGAGTCATTGTCCTGTGAGCATTAGAAAGTAGAATATGCATAAATCTCTTCAGTGGCCTCGAATACATGTCTAACTTAATCTTTGAGAACAAAGGTGTGGCAGAGAGAAAGGAAAATCATGATAGCCACCAAATGTCCACCTCATTCTTAGAGCAGTGAAGTGTCCTTAACATAGAACATGGTTTCAGGAAGGGGACACCTGCACTGGAGAATAAAATTCCCACCCACAAAGCTGAATAATATCTTCAATGCATTCAAAGAGCTCTGTGCCCCTAACAGAGCCTCCTGTTGACGTTGACTGGGCTGGTCAGGCAGGCTGATGTCTTGGACAGCCTCAGTTAGTACCAGGTCTTCTGCCATAGATATAACAAAAGTGTTTCTCACTCTGGGAGTGTCTGTATTTGAATTATCAATAATATACTCATTCCATATTAGACTCACAAGATATAATTTTGCACAGTAGAAGTCAATATTTAAGGTATCATTACCCTAAAGTGGTCCAAGTGAAACAGTGCATGGTAATGCATGCCACTTCCACTTAGCACATGGTGGAAGAGATAGTCTCTGAAACACTTAGGTCTACTGAGCTTTATGTAGGTTTCTTGGCAGGAAGGATTGTTGGAGATTCAATCTGTTTCTCTGCTGTCTTTCTGTGAGGGAAAGAGAAACACTAAGGGGTCTGGTTTTTCCCTTGGCATTTCTTGCTTTGCTAGATCTCTTTTCCATGAAAAAGACAGTATAATTTAAAAAAATAAACAGCAAATTTTTCCTCTGCTCCACAAAGCATCATTTACTTTGTCTTTTTAAGTCATGCAATTCCAATCCATACATTGGAAAATATTACTAATGTAGAGAAAATATAACATCATCATCATCATCATCATCATCATCATCATCATCAATCATTCTCTGATCATCCGTTTAAACTGCTATTGTTAGCTTATTGACTTTTCTGGGAATGCTCTTTCTACTTTCCTCCATTAATCCATACTGTCTTGATCTGCAAGAATTTTATGTTCTTCCTTGGTCTTAACCACTTATTTCCATATATATATATTCATATATATACATATATATGTATATATATTCATATATATTCCTGAGCACTATGTCTAATATGAAAGTTTGAGAGCTATCTTTTAAATTGCAGTTTATGATGATAATGCCTGTGGAATATCAAATGGAACTCTAATTGACTGTCTTCCATTGCACAGTGTGTATACATTACCTTTCCCTTGTTAGGCTATTAGCCTTGATCACGTATCTTAAAGGAATTTTAAATCCCATAAATAATACTTGTGTCTGCTCACAGAAAATTACATTCAGGCTTGCAGCTACTCAGATGGAGAATGATGTTGACAAATTACTGCAAATTCAAGGGAGAGGTGCTGGATTGATGAAGGGATGGAAAACTTGATTTATGAGAAGACATTAAAAGAACTAAATGTGCAAGGCCAGCTCCACAGCAATTCTGAGAGGGATCTGACTACTGTATATTAGTAGCTGGAAGACGGGAGCAGCATTGCAAGAACTGCTTAATCGAGAGCAAAGGCCTTAGGTGACACTCTACAGGGACTTTAATTACTCAGGAATAAATGTCCTGATATAGAAATTCAGTGCTTTTCTATCTTTAACGGTTCCAACAAATCACCTAGGGATCTTGTTATATGCAGAGTGTGGTATGGAGATTTCAAGAGGGCCTGAGACTCTGCATTTGAAGCAAATTCCCAATTGGTACACAGCTCCAGAAACTTGTGTATTCAAGCTTCTTCTAAAGAAATATACAGCTTTGCTTATTATAGAGTAAACAGACATTAAGAGTGGGAAAACTCAACAAAGGATTCTGCCTTTAGTAAATGTACAAATAAGTAAGAAAGGCAGAGAGATGAGAAGTTGCGCATCCGGCATCCATATTGTTCTTGTGCATTCTGAAAAATCTGAAGCCATTGCTTCTTCATATCTTCCCACCCCGTGGTGGAGGCCAGCATGTGAAGAAATCACACCACCTCAGGGACGTCATGAGAGGATCTCAGAATTACTCTACTTCTTTAGTGGGGGAAGTGGGGACGAACAAATGTGATTTCTTTGCAATCGTTAGGCACTTACGTCAGGATTCACTGTAGTAAGGAAAGCACATACAATCCTGATTGAACCTTAATTTGAGAAGTGCATTCATTCACTCATTCATTCATTCACTCACTCACTCACTCATTCATTCCTGAGGCATGTATTTGAGTGACTATTATGTGCAGGGATCTATCACAGTCCCCTAGATTATAAGGACAAGTACAGTAAGAAATGTCCAACTCCTTCTTCTGGCCTCTGGGAGTAATGGGCTCACAGTGGTACACAAATAAAACACCTATAAACATAAAATAAAAAAGTTTAAAAACCTAAAATATCCACATATAAGCAAATGCATACCATATTTATCTTTCTGGGTCTGGGTTGCCTCACTCAATCATGATTTTTTTTTTCTAGTTTCATCCACTTGCCTGAAAATTTCATGATAACTTTTTTTTTTTTTGGTTTTTCGAGACAGGGTTTTGCTGTAGTTATTGAGCCTGTCCTGGAACTAGCTCTCATAAACCAGGCTGGCCTCAAACTCACAGAGATCCTCCGCCTGCCTCTGCCTCCCGAGTGCTGGAATTAAAGGCATGCACCACCACCACCCCAGGCAAATAGCATTTTTTAACAGCTAAGTAATACATTATTGTGTAAGTGTACATTTTCTTTATTCAATATTCTATATAGGAACATCTAGGTTGTTTGCAGTTTCTGGCTATTATGAATAGAGCAGCAATGAACATGGCTGAGCAAATGTCCTACCTGCAAAATACAGTAGGAAAATGGTGGCACAAAGCTTGTAGGAGTAACCAACCAATGTCTTATTTGATTTAAGGCCCACCCAATGAGATGAAACCCATACCTGATACTGCTTGGGTGACCAAGAATCAGAGACTAGATAGCCCAGAAACTTAAGGTAAAATCAAATGCTACTACTCTTTTTTTTTAAAAAAAAGGAACAATAAAAGAACTCGTAATAGTATTCTGCTCATAGAACTCACAGATCAGTGCCTTATTCAGAAATAATCAGAGAAGCCTCCTCTTGCAGTATATGGAAACAAATACAGAGACTCACATCCACACATGAGAGAGAGAGAGAGACCTAGGAATGCACAGCTCTAAATGGGATGTCTCCATTAAATCCCACTATTCACAGCTCAGGAGACTTAGGGAAAAGGACGTGGAACGAGTGTAAGAGCCAGAGGGGACTATTACAGCTTTCTGCTTAGGACTTTTATGGACTCCTGAATGTATGAATGAGTGGGTCTCTGATACTTGTGCCTTCTCTACGGGCTCTTCTTCTCTGTTGGGTTGCTTTGTCCAGCTTCGATGCGATGGATTTTATTTTTTCTTATTATATTTCTTTTGTTATATTCATTGTTATCTCTCAGAAAGCTGTTCTTTTCTAAGAGACAGAAAGGGAGTGGCTCTGGATGGGAGGGGAGGTTGGGAGGAACTAGGAAGAGTAGAAGGAGGGGAAAATATAATCAGGATCTATTATATGAGAAAAAATCTAATTTTAATGAAGGGATTTTTTTTCAAAGCTAAGATGTGTTTAAACTCCAACTGATAATTCTTGCTGCTTTGGCTGATGCTGTATTCTGCAGGGGCAGTTTCATCCCTCTCATGGTCCAGACCTCGTGGTTACTGCAGAGGAGGATGTAGCGCTTTCCTGATACATTTTAACAAAGGACCAAAACAGAATATCACTAAGATATGGTATACTGAGAACCTGTGCCAGGATGACAAATGTGCAGACAACTTTCCCATTGCTGAGCTAAGAGTGTGATTCACAGGAGAAAGTTAGCTTTTCCACTGTAGTCTGTCTGGTTCCGTGGGTGCCGAAATCCAGATTTCCAGGTTTTCGGGCCAGCACTCTTTCTAGTACACCACTTTCCCCTCCCCTCTGCTGGAACACTCACTGCTGACTTTTCCTCCACTGCTTGCTCTAAGTGTAACCCAGGGGCATTTCTTAGAGCAAGTTGCTGATGGCCAGTTATTCCTCGCCTAAATTAAGCAGTTAAAGATAATATCTCCCTCCTCGGATATAACTCCTGAGCAGATGAATTCCTGTTTCTTTATTATCCCTGAAGCAATTAGAGACAAAAGTGAGAAGGTGAGTTCAGGTGCTGCTGCCTCCTTAAGTAACAGCTCAGGGAGATTTTACTCACTCACTAGCAAGGAAATGTGACTTCAGTTTACCTGCAGCAGAGTCAAGACCCTGCCTCTCATGGGCTTGCCTACCTTCCTGCCTCCTTATTGTTCCTACCACCTGCCTCCTCTACCACTCCCCACGTTTCTGTGGGACACTCTAGATTTCCTCCAGAAGCTACAAAGTTTCACTCACTTCACAGCTCTTCCGATTTGATTGACCCAGCAGGCTTTAAGATAACCATCCTTACTGCTATTTTCCAGGTTCAGACTTGTTTGTGAAAAGCTAACATTGTATATCAGGCCTCTTTAATGGAAATGTAGATCCTGATCTTGAAACTTCAAATCACATGATATTTTCTCAATCATAGACATCTTCAGCGAAGACAATTATTTTAATCCAAGAAAAAGACAAGTTCATAATCTACCACATATGCTTAATAATTTAGACTTCAGTGAACTACAAGAAACCTGTTTTGTGTATTCTTGTATGGTTTTATAGTTTGCATCTTTTGTTTCTGATTTGCTTTCTTGGGGAAATGTAATTATTAAATGATGATAAAACCCCTCAGTTTGCTGGAACTGAAGGAATCAGCAAGCATATTTCCTATTTTCTTCATTTAGTAGGTTAGTGGAAAGAAGCTGAAGACAAGGATACCAAAATGAAAAGTGATTATACTTTAAAATTACAGCACAAATCCTAGAGTCATTATAAATTCAGTGTGAACTTGTTTTCTGTCTCTATATTTAGTAGAGTATACTGAAAATTTTCGGCTATAATGATGTTGCGATGTTCTTTAAGATCCCAGCCTTTAGAGAAAAGATCAGTCATGTTCAGTAGATTCTCATCACAAACAAATGTGAATTCTACAGCAATACACAGCAGGAATTACCAAAACGCGTTCATCTACTTTGGATTCTCAATTCCCATTCCACTCCCTATATGTGCTGGATAACCAACACCATTTCTTCTGTTTCTGCTAGCTAAATTGAAAATGTCAAAGTATTCCTATATTTTGTTGTTGGGACAAGCCTTTGTACGGGGCTGCAACTCTCAGCAGTCCATATGGACCAGCTCCTTTCCTACAAACTTCTGTACACATGCCGGCTCAGGCCTTTAATTGGTTGTAAGGAAAGCAAGTAATATCAGCACCAAATATCTCTCTCTCTCTCTCTCTCTCTCTCTCTCTCTCTCTCTCTCTCTCT
>LOJH01008635.1:11374-29370 GCA_001685095.1 Ellobius talpinus
TCTCTCTCTCTCTCTCTCTCTCTCTCTCTCTCTCTCTCTCTCTCTCTCTTCGTGTGTGTATGTGTGTAGATAAAGACAGAATAGTCACATTTGTAATCTTTATCATATAGCTTAGTTTTCATACCTCATTTCTGAACTGTATCAAGTGATGGACACTAATTAATGTCTAAAATGTAATAATGATAATGTTGTACAGTGTTGTAGATAGACTGCTATTCTAAGAAACATATAATGGACATTAAAGATGGCCAGGACCAGATACCAAGACAGAAGAACAAGAGACACTGATTGAGGATGAAAAAGAGTCAAAGATGATATGAAAATTGAAAGCTGAACTTACTAAAAAATACAAACACATGATTTATGCACTGAAATGAAAATAGTTGTTTGAACTAAATGTGAGCAAAGGTTGTTGCAACTGTTAATTCACACACATTTTCTCCAAGAGTGAAAAACTGGTTAGCAAATTGATGGTGTCTATAAAGTTCAACATTACTCATGCTTTGACACAAAAATTCCACTTCTAGATATACATTTAAAGAAAATGAATACACATGACCACCAAAAGATGTTAAGAATAATTAACGTACTTGGTTTATATATAATGCCTATGTTTAAAAACAGTTAAAATATCCTTTGAAATTAAAATGAATAAATTAATGATATATATTGGTTTTTTGAGATAGGGTTTCTCTGTGTACCAGTACTGACTGTCCTGGAACTCACTTTGTAGACCGGATTGGCCTCAAACTCACAGAGATCTGCCAGTCTGATTCCCAAGTGCTGAGATTAAGAGCATGTGCCACCACTACTTAGCTAGTGATAATATTTTTTACAACTATAGTTATACAAAAATCTTCAAAATGTTTTATATAGCATCAAAGATGTCTCCAATAAATAGCAACTTCTATGAAAGAAGGTGGGCACAAAAATGAGTAACATGCTTTCTCTCCCATCTCTCTTCCTCTTTTCTCTGTCTTTTTCTCGGTCTCTCTCTCTCTCTCTCAATCTTGCTCTGCATGCCCCCAATAAACCTCTGGTGTGAAAAACTGAGTAATACATGATATCTTTATAATTAATCAAATGGGAATGAGGAGGCTAATAATTAAGGAAGATGAAAGTGATTCCTGGGGCACTAGAGCCATTCCAAGTCTTCTGAGCAGAAACTCTGGTCAGGATTCCTGTCCACAAACATCATCTGATTTCTCACCCTTCCATTTTTCTAATCAGGTGACATGTAACTAATGAGCCAGGATTTCCAGAGTCTCAGTGCACATCAGGCAAATGTCCTTTTGCCAATGGGAAAGGCTGCGGTGATGACTTTTTGTCTGAGGATTACGCATATGTATAGTTTCATCACCAATACAAGTTTTTCTTTGCCCACTTTGCATTTATTCCCATTTAAAACTTCAAATTTTGGTAATTTGCCATGGGAATTGAAGATATTTGGGAAAACAAATAATATTCCATTGTGCTTTAATAACTTTTTTATATGAGTTTTTTTCTCATCTGTGATTTGCTTGTTTATTAAAAAATTGTTCCAGGAGAAAATTTTAAAATCCGTGGAAAAGCATGGCAGAGCTGGAATAAGATCTTTTTTAAAAGAAGACTTTAAATATAATTCAAAGCTGTCAAACCTCTTCCCATACTAATTTTTAAGGTGAACTGGAAAGCAATTGCAGCATAATGTTGATTAAGGTACAGAATACATGATCAACCCAAATGTGAAGTTCAGACATGGCCTGATGACTACTTTATCATGGAGAATAGTATTTAACTGCAGAGCACACAAAGATTTGGAGACACTGGTGATGCTTCAAATATTATACAGTTAATCAAGGAGGCATTGATTCAAGGTACTGCTCACATCCCTCTCAGCATCATTCTAGGAACCTAGCACCACTGACATCCAGAGCATTATCTGAGAGTAGGTTTACAAGGTGAAGATATTTTCAGTATAAATCTCATTTTAAATCCATCCACTAATTATTTTCTCAAAGATCTGTCACTTAAAATATCAATCCCTTTTATAGTCACAATTCACCTAAACTTCCTTGTCTTATTATTGAAAAGCAAATCCTCATATTTCACCTTTACTTGTTGATTTTAATAAATTCCTGCAACTTCTTTCATAGTTGCAGAATGGTTATTTCAAGACAATTATCAAAAATGATATAAATGTCTACCTCCAGGCATCTGCACTGCATTTAAATGACCCCATACCTCTATGGGAGTTGCATACATTTATGCATCAAGTTCACCAAATGGAACTTTTTAACGACATTTTCAGACATGAAGCCTTATGAGAATGAGGGTGTGGTGGGATGGAGCAGTTCATGCCACAGAGGACAGAAAGGTCAAATACCAATGCGTCTGGACAAGAACTCCAGGAACAAGCTCCAGTGACACAGCTCCTCTGGTTAGGTCCTACATCCTCCTACCTTTCACGCTACCTCTTGCAGAGTGGCTCATGCACTGTGGAGAGAAGTGGAGCTGAAGAAATGACAGCAGTGAGGAACAGACAGATATGGATGACCTATGTGGCTACTTGGGGCCATATGATGTCCAGGTCCATACTGTCACAGAGGGCCATGTCTGGGTCCCTGGCCCTACCACAGCTGAAGTCTGTTTTGATGTCCATGGCCCTTGTTATGAATGAAGGGCATATAGGTAATCATGGTTTGTGCCAGCATTTGAGGCCAGGTTCTCTGATGGCCATCCTGCTGCTGGGGCCATACTAATCTGAGTGACCGGTGCTGCTCCCAGGGCCACGGTGACATCCAGGCCCAAGCTGCAGCCAAGAGTCATGTCTGGATTTCTGGCCCTACTGCAGGCAGAGTCTGTGTTGAAGTCCATGGCTTGTGATACCATGGAAGGTCATACAGGTGATCCTGGTATGCACTGCCACCTGAGGCCATGCTTATATCCAAGCGACATGCTGCCACTAGGGTTTTACTGATCTGAAGTGACCTGCACTGCCATGCAAAAATCAGGGCCCAAGTTCAGGTGAAGACCATGTCTTGGTCCATTTCCCTACTGCAACCTGGGTCTATGATGATATTCAAGGTCCGTATTACCACTGAAGAGCATATGGATGCTTCTGTCTGGGCAGCCACCTAAAGGCATATTTACATCCAAGGGCCACACTGTGACTGCGTCCATACAAATATTAGTAGTTATGAAGCCACACAGTACCATGGTGACATCCAGGCAGGAACAGTGTCAAAGGGCCATGTCTGGATCTGTGGTCTTATCACAGCTGGGCTCTGTGTTGATTTCTGTGGCACGCATTACCACCTGGAGCAATTGGGGAGCTGGTCCCAGTTGTCTGGTCACTGGAGAACTGGTCCTGGCCCTCGTCAGCCACCTCAGTGAGAAATCTGCTCCCTGCTCCAGCTCCCTGACCCTAGTGGCATGGCCATGGGAAAGCTTCACAGAGCTTCAACGGTCCTAAGAGAACTAGCAACCTCCTCATTTATTGGTTAGACAATGGAAGAGCTGATTTTGCACACTGGAGAGTTAGTCCTGACCCTTGCCTGAGGGGGCAGTCTCAATGGAGGTCCCAAATGACCACCTCAGCTACCACCCAAGACCATATTCAGGGCTGTGAGTTGGCCCACCCCAGCATCTACCCCATCTATGGCCTGCTGGGGCATGTGAAAGGACCAGTCCTATAGAACTATAGCTGTAGGATCTCCATGGTTGGGGCAATAGCAGGACATCTGAGAAAAGTTTCAATAAGAGTGAACTTTTGATTTTGTTCCAAAAACCAAGAAGCCTTGAACCAGAGCAATGACTCATTGCAATGAACATTTGAAAGTAAAGCTGTTTGGGCAAAAGGGTCTACTGTGTGATACAGCATAACTCCCAAGGCCACTATAATCAAACAGACAAACATATAATGGAGAGGTTGGAAAGACGAAGGAGAAAAATGTTTTTTTTTCTTTTTTTCTTTTTTGTTTTCTTTTGTAGGGGGAAGCTATAAGGGTGGAGGGTGGACATGGAAGGACTGGGAAATGAGTGAGATTGGGGTACATGATGTGAAATTTCCAAAGAATCAATAAAAAGATGGTTAAAAATAATGTGTGAATATCTTATTTATGTGAAGAAAAAGAGGGAGAAGAGGAAGGGGGTAGGTAAGGGTATAGAGACAGAGTAGAGTGGTAAAGAAACCAAGCAGGAAGAGGGAAGGAAGCAAACAAGGGAGGGAAAGGAGACAGGAAGATCATGGGAAAAGAGGCGTAGTCATCGTGGATGTTAGTACCACTGCAGGGAAGAGTGAGGAGTAACAGGAACAGCGATTTTCCAGGCTGTAAAGTGTGTTCTGGGTAGAGGGACTTTCAGTGAAATCCCTAGAATATACCATCTGTCCCAAGCTCACTCTAAGATGGGAGATAACCACGATGTGTCTTGTGATGCTGGGACAAGAAGACACTGTGTTGCCTTTGTGGTATTGCTACCCAAAATACAGAGCTTGAATCAAATTATGAGAAAACAGGAAACCAACTCCAAAATAGAAACATTCTACAAGCAAACTGGTCTATGTATTTAGGTAAATGTCATGAAGTAAAATACCATAGAACTGTTGTAAATAAAAGAACCTAAAGTGTCCTAGGGATGGATGAGATCGAGTAAAGAGATTCTTTGGCTATAAGAGATATTGGGACAATAATTAAAATCTGAATAAAAGTCGTATATTACATAAACTAGTGGAAAAATTCATTCCTTGACTTTATTATACTGTAGTTTTGTAAGTAACTTTTTCGTTTTAGGGCACATTGTGGTAAAGAGGTTTTTCGTGGCTGAAGCACATGAAGAAAGGAAGAATTATGAAGCAAGTCAGATGATGTGATCAAAGCAGACACAGGTTCTTCCAACCCACACAGACGTTCTTTAAATCTGAAATGACGTGGAAACCAAAATGCAACAGAAGTTTAAACAGCAAAAGACAAAAATGAACAGAAAATGTGGGCTTCGAATGCCTATGGATTTGAGCCTAGAGTCTGCTGTGAGACCTTGAATAAATTATTCCAACTATCCAAATATCAATTTCAAAATTATAAAAGGTGGGTCAGAAAGGAATTTCCCTTCTCAGGCTTGTCCAGGCATTATGTTACCACATGTAGAATCCTCAATAAAATTTGCCATTGATTTTTGAGGCAACTGAAAAGAAAAGAAAGCCAGCACAAAACCTGCTGAGGGGTTGGGAGATTACAGGCAGCACTCTCTGCTGTCCTGAAACCACTGGAGCATTTAACAGAAGCAAACCTCATTATGGGTTTGAAATTGCTAATGGCCAGTCTCACCCAGTGCTGCCTCTGAACATCCCGATTCCTGTTGTGCTAAGGTCTGCTAGGTGACTGATAAGAAAGGAGTAAGAAGCAGACAAGATCAAGCATACCTGAACACAGAGAAAATATTATGAATAGCACTGACCTGGTGCTGGGAATACTAACAAGACAGAGCTGACCACCATACTACAGACACGTGCCTTGCAACCTCAGAGCACCAGTGAATGGCAGCCTGGAGAAGAGTGCTTCTACTCATGGACCCATCTTGTCCTGAATTATTGTTTATACACATCATGGAATTCCCTCTTTCAGAACTTTTTAAAATATGAGCCTATTCTCAGACTTTAGGAATGGTTTATTCATAGTCCTAAAATTGTCTGAAGCTCTCCATGCAGCAACACTTCTCTGAACTCCTGCCCTCATGCCCCACAAGATTCTTGCCCTCTCCATGCTAAAGTCAATACTGCCATACTTCTGTGGCAGAGCACATCCTCCGATTTCATTTTCTCCTGGGCCAGGACAGGAGAGCGTACAGTCTGATTCATCATGTCAGTTTCAAGGAAGAAATCAGAAATCTATCAGCTTTCAAGGGCTGAGTGATGGAACTGGGAACAAGAACAACAACCAAAACACCTCAAATTGGGGACGGTTGAGGCAGAGTTGACAACTGTTCCTGAGAGGCCATTTTGTTCTTCATTTATTACCTGTCAAGGTAGGGAGGAAGGAAATCAAATAGGATTGAGGAGTCAGTAAAACACCCTAAACTCGCTCTTACCTGGGAAAATGTGTGAGAACAGGGTCTTACTAGAGATCATAGCCACTATCAATAGAATGGCTATACTAATTATTGTTTAAAGATAAGGTGATTTTAGAGGAAGAAGGTAATTTTAATGGAAGGTGAGATATTAAAATTTTAAAAGAAGGCAAATTTTAAAGGTAATTTTAGAGGAAGATGGGCCTTATCAAAATTATCACAGCACAGTGGGCCTCTGCCTCAGGTACAGCAGAGTTCATCGGCACCTCAGTAAAGACAGTATGGGAGACAGACTTATTCTAATTTTGCCAAATTTTGTACAGTTGTGCAGATCCCAGGCTCTCTCTTTTTCAGTATTAGGATATACAAAACGGAGTTTAGAGATTCGGTAACTCAGTCTTTCAATTTGTTGGGTAAAGGCAAAAGAGGCAAAGAAACTTGAGCAACTATTGTAGAAATGCCAACTGACAGTGAGCAAGTGTCTTTGCAGGTATTGGTAATTGAGCTAAATGCCTGAAATTGACGCTTCTCATGTTGCCTCAGATAAAGGAAGCTAATGAGGTCTATGCCTGGTAGACTATAACAGTGTCTTCCTCCAGCACATGCTCATCTGAAAACAGACATCCTGGGCTAGCTACTCACCTCCATTCCTCAGACCATCATTTCTGAGTAGAAGTTATATCTACTCAAATGAAGAAACACACCAGTAAGACCACTGTACCATGCATACTTTGGTGATAGATCAAATCATGTAGATCCAACGCCCAGTAGGGTGGAAACAAGTACACAGTTACCTATAAGAAAATGACACAACTTTGGTGAGAGTTCTTTTTAGGGAGAAGTATGTGTGTATCTATCAAAAGTAATCACTGAGCACAGCTCTAAAGCAACCACATTGAAGGCTTACAGACAACCATGGTCTGCCAGACACCTTCAAGCTAAGATTGTCTCTCTGCAAAAACCTAGAAACGTTTTTATTCCAGGTATTCTAGAGAGCGACTTTCCTCAAACACGTAACTGTGAACTTTCCATTATATGGTTGGTCCCTATTTCTGCCACTCCAGTTGTATGACTCCGTCCTTCTGAGTAAGAAGTGAGGATTGGGCTCAAAAGATACTGAGCAGTAGTGCAGGTCCAAGGTATGACAAACTACTTGGTGTCCTGGGTACTGCTGCTTTGTCTCCCATTTCTTACTACTGGCTTGTTCTAGAATTAGGTTCTCCTTTGCCTAGACTTAATATGGTCCACTTGAGTAGGGTCCCTTCCCATCCTTCTAGATATAAAAGAAAAAAGTAAGATTTTAAAAAAAGAATAAGAGGGAAAAATGAGTGATGAGATACATGAAAACAGAAAATACCACAAAGTGGTAGAAGTAAATGCAGCAATTTCAAACCAACTAACAAACAAAATAGTCCAAATTATATATTTCCAAAGTAGAAAACACTGCCTAAGAAATTTCCAAACAGATTATTTACAGATGGCATATTGGGTACTTTTTTGACCAAATGCCAGATATGAAGCTCCTCAAGGGGAGATTCTGACCTGTGTTTGAGTGTCAGCTCATCATAGGAAGGCAGTCTTGACGGTAGGTGGAGCCAGTGGCTGTGTGAGCTATACTGTGAGGCTGCTTGTTCACATCTAGGTGAATGCTGTCACTCAGTCAGCTTCCTGTTTTCACTCCTTCCACTAGGATGTGCTGCCCACCTCAGCAGGGGGGTCTTGCCTGTCTTCACTAATCCTCTCTGGAAATCCATTCAAGGACACACCCAAAAAAGCTTTTTAGGAGACTGTAATTTCAGTCAAGGTAATGATGAAGACAGTCACAGATGGCCATGTGCATTCAAAGAAAAGCAAAGCTGTTTGAGTATTCTCCCCATTTTTACTAAGTGGATATAACATATTTAATATGCCTATAGATACAATAAACCATAATATAAAGGCTGTTTTGAATGGTCATATGAGGAGAGAAATTGATAACAAGCCCCATTTTCTAACAGAATTTGTTAGACCTTTCAAGTAGGGGGAATCAAAATCCACAGTACACTATCCACATAGCCCCTTCCATGCTGTGCAGTAGATAATGAGATCCTTCAGACCTATCTATACTAAGGAAACAAAGCCAAGGGCCCTTTTGTTTCTGAACTCCTTGGAAAATTCACAGTACAAAATTTACGTTTTGTAAAGATAATACTGTGCATATATACATATTGCATATTATATAATATTCCAAGTTTGATCCAACCATACTATGCAAAATGCTTCTCAAGTTTGAATAATATTTACCTTTCCAACTACTAAATCAGCATAGGCAGAAGGCCTGACACACAGAGGGAGTTCCTAAAGGGCTGGCTGTTGTCACTGTCCATCTCTAAGTGGCTCTCAGTTTGGCACCAAAATACGGACCATAATATAGCCTTTAATGTGCTGTTGAAATCACCTGGAATGAATCCAAAAGAAACCTACTATTCTCAAGAACATCTTCCCTGCTTTTGTTAAAGAGTGGAGTGGAGAAGGAACGATAGATCATTACGGCAAGGTCTAAGCATGAAGACGCATCTAAACCTTCTTGTTTCAGAATATAGGCTTTGGACTTCTAACACCTCATTCCAGTCCTGGAACAGAAGGTAAAGATACTGACTGTGAGGGCTAGAGCGATGGCTCAGCAGTTGAGCATGTGTACTGCTCTAGCAGAGAACCTGAATTGAGTTCCCAGCACTATTAAAGGTGGCTCACAGTATCCTGTACTCCAGCTCTAGGGATTCCCATCTCTGGCCTTCATGGGCACCTTCTCTCACAGAAACATACTCCCTTCCCCTAGCATACACGCAATTAAAAAAAATCTTTAAGTAAGAAAATACAAATTTATTTACCAAGGCCACATAACAACAGATTGTTTTGTTCATTTTAGTAGCATTTATTCATTGTAAAAGAAGTAATGGGATTTATTATAGGATTTTCCATAGTATGTGCTGTTCCATGCTCTGTTACCCAGATTTACCCAGAGCCACACATTGTAGGAAGACTATGACTGGTCTTCTAATACCCAGTCCTCTCTCATTTCTTCACAGTTCACCTTAAGCTTTATCATAAACTTCGGGTCATCTGGTAGGACAGACAGTCCCTCTTTTTCAGATAATATCAAGTCTGAGTTGGGAGACAGAAGTGATCTGTGGATGAGCCCAGCAGTTCTAGATCATAGGCACTACTGTGACTTATTTGCCCATGACAATGGAAGAAATAGCTTGTGACTATTATGACAACAGAATGAGTTAGCATATGTAAGAAAGTGGCACTGGACAATACATGGAAGAAGACAAAGGAAGAGAATTTTCTTTGCCATTTTTCCCTGACTGAGGAAAGAAGAATCTTATTGCTGCTATATTTCCCACCCCTGACAACACTGAAAATACTCAGAAGAGGTGAGGAATGATTGCCATGGGAAAAGCAACAAGGACCAAAGCCCCACAGACATAGCGGATATGACAGGGCACAAAGAACAGTGGCCTTTTACAGGCAGTAAACTCAACAAAACAAATACCACTTAGTGTTTGAGCAGAGCCAAGCCGAGGCATGTGTGGAGGCTGTAGGGACTACTGACATCCTGCATCACTAATCACAACCTGTCTCCAGATTACTTATGTGTAGAGCTGCAATGACAAGATATATTTCTTGTCTTTCCCTCGCCCCAACCTCATCAGGATCTTCTGCCCCTTTGCGATGTCTTCTCTACATTCTGAAGGATGATGTGACATGGACGGAAGGCTTGTGCTCTGAATGCCCTTTGCTCGTCTCAGCTAAGCATTAGTCTGTCAAGGAGCCATCTGGGGCCTTAACCACAGGCAAAAGGATGCACTGTCTCCCGGCTGCCTGCGGAGCTCTAATGGTTAGTGCTGAGATGGCTGATGTTGGAGAAGCAGTGGGAAGAAGACAAAGGCAAGCATGGTAACCAGATTAAACAGGGAGCCATGGCGTCACCTGCTTTGCCACCCATATATTCTCCCTCTCCTCCTGCCCGGACCACTGCTTTGCTGCATGCCTACACAGCTTCTTTTAGAGCCAGATGCAAACAGAATGGTTTGAGAGAGAAAATGGCATTGTGGGTACTGCTAATTATTTTGTTTGTTTAGCAGTACTTATTAATTGTAAAAAAATAATGGATTGGATTATAGGACTTTTATACATCTGTGTGTTGTTATCCAGAGCTATACATTGTATGAAGAACAGGATTCTGCTTCAGTCTTCTAACCCCAGATACCGCATGGTCTCTCCCTATTAATACATAAATAATCTATCATATGGGAAGATTGTACTGAAAATGGGGAAATGAACTAAGTAAGGATTCCTGATTGATTTTAAAGTATTGCTGACTCCTCATCCCTAATACGTACAAGTTAGCATATCAGAGAACTGTCCAAAGACCTGCAAAGTGTGATCTTCAGATGTTGCTTTCATTTTGATGAACTCACCACAAACATACAATCCATGCTGTCAATTACTATAAAACACAAGTGGTGAAATGGAGAGAATGAAAACTACAAGTTTCTAAAGGGTTAATATTAGGAATATAGTCTTTGTCACAATGTAGCAGGAAAATGATCTGAAAACCATAATACAATCAGTTCTTATAATGAATATCACAGAAAGGTGAGTGTTGTCTCCTTATATCCATACACACAAATTCAGGTTGATATTTTAAATCCAAGGGCTTTTCTGGCCTCTTCAGCCCACTTCATCCTGACCTAATTGTACCTGAGTAACAATAAAGATTCTTCATCTGAGTCATGGGATGAGCAGGAGCCAGCCTTCTGTGTGAGATGCATTAATTTCCTGCGCCTCGCTCTGTATGCGCATCTACAGGAAGCCTGCGTCCTCTGCTACTTTATGTTTTGTCCCCTGCAATATAAGGGTGAACTCAAAATTTAATGAATAGTGATCTCAAATCTTCTGCAGTCTAAACTGAGTATGCAACCTGGGGAAGAACACAATTTTATTTTAGAAATAAATAAATAATCTAAACTCTCTTTGGGATACTCAGTCAGTGAGTAAAATTCCTATACCACCCCGGCCCATTGAATATAAAATATTTAAGCTAAAAATCCCTGAGATACAACAACCAGGGAATAAGATAAATGACTTTATTCAGAAAATATTGTGCCTTTATTACTCTTTCCAAAGGGGATAGCTTTGTTCTTTGACCCAAGTGAAGGTGTTAACATCCTTTCAGAAATAGTGAATTTTAAATTTTTGAATGCATAGACATAAAAGAAAGCTCAATGCTAACATGCCCATCAGGCCTTGCACAGATCTAGGCTACACAGATCTAGGCAAAGTCCAAAGTAGAAATTTCTATGTATGCGGGCAGTGGTGACGCACGCCTTTAATCCCAGCACTTGGAACGCAGAGGCAGGTAGATCTCTGTAAGTTTGAGACCAACCTGGTCTACACAGCTAGTTTCAGGACATCCAGGGATACAGAAAGAAACCCTGTCTTGGAAACAACAAAAAACAAAAGAGAAAGACAGAGAGAGAGAGAGTGTGTGTGTATCTACATGACAGTCACAGCAATGCTCTCCCAAGACGCCTATAATTTAATTCCCAGAATCCCTAAGTATGCCATCCTATATGTTAACTCATAAGACAGATAGATTGTTTTACATTATTTCAATGTATTCAATGCACTTGCAGGAGACCATATACCAGGATATCAACAGGGTCAAAGCAAGAAATCAAAAGACACTGTGTTTTTGGTGCTAATGTGAGCTTAGAATCCATCAGCCAATGTATGTAGTAGCATCTTAAAGATGTAAAAATCTAAAGAAAAAGGAAAAATACTCCTATTAGGGGTTATAAAAAGGTATACAATTTTTCTAAAAACTATTTTTAGCCCAGTAAAACTCATTTTGAACTTCTAGCTCTAGAATTATAATATATGTATATATTATGAATACTACATATATATATAATCTATATATGCTGTTTTAAAGCATGAAATTTGCAAACATGTTTCAGCACCCAGAACAAAGTAGTACACTTGCCATAGAAGAACAAACAGAGTTCTAAAAAGAAATATTGGGAACTGGGTGGTGGTGGCACATGCCTTTAATCGGGAGGCAAGCCTGGTCTACAAGAGCTAGTTCCAGGGTAGGCTCCAAAGCTACAGAGAAACCCTGTCTTGGAAAAAAAGAGAAAGAAATATCAGGAACTGTGAAATCATATTTGATTGGGATGATTTTCTCGGCCCAAACTGGAGAGAAATTTGAAATGAATACCAAAGTCTAAGGCATAGCCACTGTCTTCATTTGAATTCTCCTAAATGGTGTGAAAAAAAGAACTGGCCAGGTTGCTCATGTAGGAGGTATTCTCAGGAAACAGGAGATGGGGGCAGAAAGGGGAAGAAGAAAGAACATCTAGGAGGCAAATGCCTTGTCAAGATCTGAGACAAAACCCACAAGAGCTTAGGCTTCTTGAAATACAAGCTTGATTCCCAGATTTAATCATCTATCATGGGATTTCTGGGCAGTGATCCATGGCCTCCTATTCCCTATTGATTAAGAATTAGCCCTTTCAACCAAGGAGGCAATCAGGCCTTAGAGAATTCCCTTAGATATGGTCAGAAAGACCTGATTTGCCTTCCCCTGAATATCTGATCTTACATAGATCTATCATCCACTGACTGTCATGCTGTTTCAATAAGAGGATCAGATGGCAGCAACTGATGGAATCAGATGCAGACCCATAGTCAAACACTAGGCAAATCTTGGGGAATCCTGAAAAAAAAGGGGGGGAAAAGAACTGTAAGAGCCAGAGGGTCAAAGACACCTCAACTAACCTGAACTCATAGAGACTCACAGAGACAGAGCTAGCAGCTAGGGACTGTGCATAGGACTGACCTAGGTTCTCTACACATATGTTATAGTTGTGTAGGTAGATCTTCTTGTGGGATCCCTAACAGTGGGAGCCAGGCCTGTCTCTGACTCTATGGCTGGCTTTTGGGACCCTACTCCTCATAATGGATCGCCGTGCTCAGACTTAGCACATGAGGAGGTGCCTAGTCTTGGTGCAGCTCTATATGCCATGTTTTGTGGACACTCATGGGAGACCTGCCCTTTCCTGACAGAAACAGAGGAGTGAATTGGGGAGTGGAGATAGAAGAGGGGTGGGTGGAGGGAGAGAGACTGGGAGGAGAGGAGGGAGGCGAAACCAAGGCTGAGATGATCAATAAACAAACAAATCAATTAATTAAAAAAGAAAAGAAAAGAAGGCAGAGTACCTAGAGACTTTGCTACAGTTGATAACTCATGAATACATAGAATTCAACTAAATAAAAATAAATAAAGCCACCAAACGACAAATAGGAAACACAGGGACAGAAATTGTGCCAAAAATACATAGTTATATGTACTCATGGGTAAATGAAGGTAAGAGTTTAAATAAAGACAGAGTAGATATTTCTATGCTGAACAAGTACATATATGCCAAATTCTCTTTACAGTGTGTATTCATAGTTGAAAACAAATTTGTTTTGACTCATCATTCCTAGTCATAATCATTTAAGTTGAAGAAGTGAATAATGTATTTAATAATTTAAATGACTTCGAATGGGAAATTGCTTAAATAAATCTTAGTGTAAACAAATAATAGGTGTTAGACTTTGTCATGTTGCAACCATATTTAGATATGGAAACATATTCATGGCATAGTATTAAATGAAAATTCTGGGTAGGCACCCATGGAGTGATTCAGTGCTCTATAAAAATATTTTATACCTGAAATTTTAGAAGTGATTTTCTTTAGGATTTGTTTTGCCAGCATTTTCTACAAAGACTATTTTATATGATTCAAATTAGTTATATAAAAAGAACTCATTATGGTACTTATAGTCTACTTTATGAAATAATTCTGTGGTAACTGAATATAGTAAGAGCTAAAGATAGAAGGTGCTTGGCAATCTCAAATGGTGTGTTTGCAGTCACAAGGAGAGCATTCTAACCACTACATCTACCTTTTCAAACACAATAGAGCATTATAAAAGGTTTATATATGACGCTTAACTGTTCTGTAGGCATTTGAAGTTATTTTTTGAGATTAGTAAAATGGATTTTGGCAACAGAAAACCTCAGTAAGTTATTGCTTTCATATCACTTGGCATATATATTAGTAAGTAAATTCTCAAAGTAAGTCTGGAACATTTTGGATTAATTGAATTCTTCCAACCACAGTACACAGAAGGATAGCAGCCAAGTAAGATTTAACAACGATGATGGGTCATGTGGTTTTCTTCCCAAGTTAGTGAGAAAGGCCAACCATCATCCTTCATATAAACTGACTCAAACCCATGAAGTTCATTCAAATACCTCAACAAATTATTTCATTATGGACATTAGTTCTAAAATAAATTACTTATCATACATGGGTACAGACTGCTCTGTAAAAGGGCACTGATTATTTAAAAAAATAGCCTAAAACTAATTATAAAAGGTCATTAGCTATGATACCTTTATTAATAATACTCATGCTTTTGGAGTTTTTATTGAACTTACAAAGGGTTTCATGAGTCCATGGTAATATCCAAAATGTAAATTAGGCCTCTCCTTTGCTCTCCACAAACTGATGGCAGGGCCCATTGCTGAAGACAACACCTGCACAACTCATTGAGCATGAAGTTAAGTTGATGTCTAAATACAGCCTTCACCCTTTTATGCTAGCATCTTTGGTACAGGAAGGTACTCTGCACTCTACCAAAGGAGAAATGCAAATACCAACCCAGCTATGAACCCTTTGGTCCACAGTGGTGTCCTAACAGCAGGGTATGTGAGTGCAATGGTGGCACAAAGTTTGTGGGAGTAACTAACCAATAACTGACTTGACTTAAAGCCCACTCCTCAAAATGGAACGTCTACCTAGCACAGCTAGGGTGACCTAGATCCTAAGACTAAGACTAGATAGCACAGGAACGTAGTATAAACCAAATACTTCTGTTTTACTAAAGGAGTTAACAATAAAATGACTCCTACTGGCATCATGCTATACTCATGGAGAAGTTTCTTGCTCAGACATCATTAGAAAACCTTCCTCCTGTAGCAGGTGGGAACAAATACAGAGAGCCACAGCCATACAATGGGCAGAGAGTGAGAGAATTTGGAAAACACAGTCCTAAGCAGGATTTTTCCATCAAATCCTTCCTCTCAAGGTTCAGGAAACCCGAGGAAGAGGCAGTGCAGAGTGTAATAGCTGAAGGGATAGAACGACAGCAAGGAAACAAGGTCCTCCGAATCAACTGAGCAAAGTCCACATGAACTTGCAGAAACAGAGGCAGCGTGCACAGGGCCTTCACAGGGCCTTTGGGCAGACGTTAGTTTCCTGATTCTGAGAATCGTGAATGTGTGGATGACTGGGTCTCTGAGTCTATATTTGTTTCTTCTGCCTTTTCTTGGGCTCTTATCCCTCTGTTTTGTTCTGTTCCGGTGTGTTAGATTTTGTTTTATCTTATCTTGTTATTGACCCCTAGATGTCTGCTTGTTTCTAATGACAGAAAGAGAGTAGATCCAGATGGGGTAGGGAGGAATTAGGAAGCATAGAGGGAGGGAAAACTATAATTAGGATATATTATGTGAGAGAAAAAAATCTGTTTTCAATACGAGGAAAAATAATGAGGGTCCCTCCAGGCCAGTGAGGCATAAAAGCTTCTAACATGGGAGCCACAGACATGGCAGTCATGGGCACACCTTTCTGCCCATGCACACATGCAGGCAGTCCACACTGCTATCCAGCACACGAAGAAGGCAGTGTTGGTTGAGCCTGGCCGGCTCTGGACTCCTCTCTCTTTGGTGGCTAGCCATAGCTCTGTCTCTGCCATCTCTAGATCTTCCTACACTGCTTACCCCAGACCTTTCATGGTTTCCCAGGGGGATTTCCAGAATGAAAATGCTATTTCTTCAAAAGATGCTATCTGTTGGAGAGACCTCCAAATCACTTTCTACACTCTAGGGAGAAATGTTTATTAATCATGAATTCATTCTTTACAGAGTCTTTTTCTTTTTCTTTTTGAAATTGTATTTTAATTACCTCTCTCCCTTCTCTTTTCTCTCTCTGAAACCCTCCATATACCCTTCCCTGGTCGTCTTCAAAATTTTGACCTCTTTTTTCATCAATTTTCATTGCACGCTTGTAAATATTTGTATATACATACAAATATCCAAATATAACAAGTTGAATCCATACAATGTTACTTGTACATATGTTTTCAGGGCTGACCTTTTGGCCCTGGACAAGCAGTCAATGTGCCCTCCCCTGGAAAGGGCCGTATCTCCTGCTCCCGCCATTCCTCAGTTGTAGTTCTTTGTGTAGGGTTGAGGCCTCCTGGACTTTTCCCCATTCAGTTTGGCATGTCCATTAGTGTCATCATTGTTCAGCTCACATTCAGGTAGTGATTTTGTAGACTTAGTGTGTGTAGCTTCTGACATTACTAGGAGACACAATCTCACAGAAAATGCCCTGATCCTCTTGCTCTTAAAAATCTTTCAACCCCTGTCTTTCAAATCTTCCCTGAACTTTAAATGTAGGAGTGTTTTGTAGATGAATCCCTTGGGACTGGGCTCTACAACTCTGCATAATGATTGCTGTGGTTTCTGATAAGTGATCTCCATCCATTGCAAAGAGAACTTTTCTTGATGAAGGGTGAAGACTACACTTATCTCTGGATTTAAGGACAAATGGTTATAGGTTTTTGTTAGGGATTATGCTGGTTTAGTAAATCAGTGGTTGTAGTTTCTCCTCCACAAACCATGACTTCACTAGAACTGAGTAGTTAGTTAGGTTTCCAGTACCAGGCATGAGTTCTTTTTTGTTGAGCATGTTGTAAGTCCAATTAAGCAGCTATTGGTCACTGCCAAACTATTCGTGCCATTCATTACTGTACCTTTACGGTTATGGTGCCATACTGGTCTTAGATGTGGTGGGTAGGTTTCATAGCTGGGCAGGAATGTTGGTTGCCTCTCTCCTTTGGAAGCTTTCATGTTGCCGTCTAGTACCATGAAAACTAATCCCCAGTGAAAAATTATTCATGTCAAGTCAAACTCAGAGGTGCCTGTGACCTGTTTATGAAGTGTGCGGTGTCTTCAGCAATAGGAACTTACCATGTTTATTGGAATCTTTCATACAGCCCTGGCTAACTTTTGTCTGGTTTTGGGTTTTCCTTAACTGGTCTTTGGCTCTTTGAGGGAGAGCTATCAGCCCATTAGAAAACGTCCCTGACTTTTTCTGATGATAAAAATAAGGCATGTTGAAATTCTTCTTCTGGCAAAAGCAAAATATCTTGATATTCTTCTGCCACTTATTACCACAACAGCCATAGTAAATGACCTATGTAGCCCTTTCCTTGTGAGAGATTCAGAGAAAGAGGTGAAAAGAAGTCTGCGGGAGCACTGGGGCAGGACGGAAGATTTCAGGCCAGATGGGATCCTAGTACTGAGAGGGGAACTGGACAAAAACTCCCATTGCTAACCAAGAAACTAGGCTACCGCCAATTGGCAACTTCTTACAGAATTAGAAAAATTAGTTTTTTCCAAGAGCTTCTGACTGGGTCCATTAAGCACACTTGAGGACAGGCCCCGTGCCCAGAAGTAGATAGTCAACACAAAATAAACTCAATGATAATTTGGAGAGTGTTTTGGTATGATTGTTTTGTTTGGGCACTTTTTTTTAATGTAACTGGTCTTTTGCTTGTCTGTTACAATTTCTAATTTTGTGAGTTTACAGGTGTTAAGTGTATGTGTGAGTGCGTGCTTCACTGTGTTTTTTTTTTCACTGTGTTTTTTTTGTGTATATTGTGGGGTTTTTTGCTTTTTATTTGCCTGTTTGTTTTCTAAAGAAAAAAAGAAGACATGAAGTTGTATTGGTAAGAATGGATAAAGAAAGTGTGGAATATGTATGCATTAGAGTACTACTCAGCGG
>LOJH01008636.1:18023-29641 GCA_001685095.1 Ellobius talpinus
CCACCACTGCCCAGTTAAAAGTTGCTTTTAATGTAGTACATGTAACCATACTGGCTATCTGTGCATACTGTTGCATTAAAATCATGAGTCTAGAGCTGGAGAGATGGCTTAGTGGTTAAGAAAAATTACTGTTCCTGTAAAGAAGACCTGGGTTCCATTCCCACATGGCTGTTCACAATCAACCATAACTCCAGTTGCAGAATGCACAGGACATACATGCAAACAAAACATTCATACACACAAAATAAATAAACCTTAAAACAAGCAAACAAACTCAGATCTACACAGTACTTTCATTAAACCTTTTGATCATGAGTGATTATATAACAACAAGCATCTGTCACTTGAAAAATATCGCTTTACAGAATTATATGACATATTTTACCATAAACTATCAAAGGTCATATTATTAATATCACCGATAGTTTACCACTACTAGAAAGCTCATGGTGGATTCTCAAGTTCCGTTGAAACTCCAAATGCCATCATTGTATTGCTGAGCATAGTGGAACACACCTATAATCCCAGCACTTGGGAACTAGAAACAGGAAGTTCAAGGTCATCCTCAGCTATACATCCAGTTCTAGGACACAAGACCCTGTCTCAAACAAACAAATAACACTACTACCAAAAGCCAAAAGTCAACTGTACACTATTTTCCTTGAGGTGATAGTCTGACTGAACATTTTATTTAAAAAAAGGCTGTTAAAAATTGAATCAGTTAACCCTGTCTTGGGGAAAAAAATTGAATCAGTTACCTTTCCAAATTGGAAAATACACCATCAACATTCACAAGCACATACATGGAGTGAGCTTCAAGAAGCTTGCTTCAGGCACTCAAAGAAATCCAGAGATTTTCCATGAAGGAGACTGGGACTCCAGATGTGCACATTGATATCAAGCTCAATAAAGTTGCCTGGACCAAAGGAATAACAAATGTTACCGATCGTATTCAAGTACGTTTGTTCAGAAACCATAATGAGGATGAGGACTCGCCTAACAAGCTCTACACGTTGGTAACATACTTGTCTGTTACCACATTCAAAACTCCACAGAAAGTCAATGTGGATGAGAACTAACCTGCTGAATGTCAAATAAAGTTGCAGAAGTTCCAAAAAAATTGAGTCAGTTAGGCCCACCGGGGTCTTCATGGCCAGGAGAGTGAAAGACAGGCACATGCCTTGCCTGGGTCTTCACAGCCCCATAATGACTGAAGACAACCACAGGCCTGTCCAGTGCTTTGCCGTACCAGGTGGGTAGACACCATTATGATGAGTATATAGTGGGGAACTGGTGAGGGGAGGGAGAGGGAGAGGGAGAGGGAGAGAGGGNAGAGAGAGAGAGAGAGAGAGAGAGAGAGAGAGAAGTCCATGTACTGTGGAGAGAGGCTGAACTGAGGAAGCAAAGATGGTGGTGAACAGGCTAATATGTGTGGCCTGTTTGCCACCTAGGATCATGGTGATGTCTAGGCCTGGGCTACCACCAAGGGTCACGTCTGGGTTTGTGGTCCTACCCCAGCCAAGGTCTGTGTTGATTCCTATGGCCCATGTTCCCATCAGGAACCACATGGACGCCCAGGTTCTGGGTCTGGGCCACCACCTAGGGCCGTTTGGTGTCTGAGGGTCATATTGCTGCCACTGGAACCATGCTGAGCTAAGTGGCCTGCACTGCCACCTAGGGCCAAGATGACATCTGGACCTGAGTTGCTACCAAGGGCCATATCTAGGTCCGTGGCCTTACAGCAGCTAGGGACTATGTTGATGTCCATGGCTTCGGTTACTACTAAAAATCAAGCAGATGCCTGGGGCTTAGACAACCACCTGAGTCCATGTCCATGTTCTAGAGCCATGCCACCACCAGGGCTATGCCAATCTTAGCTGCCTGTGCTGCCACATGGTGCCATGGTAACATCTGGGACCAAGCTGCTGCCACGGGCCACATCTGGGTCAATGGCCCTATGGCAGCCAGGATCTGATTTGATGTCTGTGGTTCCTTTCCTGTTACCACCAAGGGCTGTGCAGATACCTGCCAGGGTCTGGTCAGCCATCTGAGACCATGTTGGTATCCTAGGGCCATGCTGCTGCTGGGGAAATATTGATCTGGGTAGTTTCTCCTGTCATCTGGGCCATGGTGATATCCGGGCCCAAGTCGCTGCCAAGGGCTGTGTCTGGGTTTGTGGTCTTGCTTCAGCTGGACTCCGGGCTGATCTCTGTGACCCAAGATACCACAAGGGATCCTAGTAATCAAGAGTGTTGAAATCCAAGGCTGTACTAAGCCAGCACTGCCCTATGCTGACTCTAGGAGAACTGGCCCTGCTCCTCTCTGGCCACTGAAACAGAAGAGCTGGTCCCATCCCAGTCCTTATGGCACGGGCATAAAAGAGCAGGCTCTGCCCCTCACCTGAGCGGGGGCAGTCCCAGAGGCCTGGACTGACAAAATCAGCTACCACCCAGGCCTATATCCAGGGATTTGAGTTGGCTCATCCCAGCATCTACCCCATCCATGATCCACAAGAACATGTGAAGGGACTGGTCTCATGGAACCATGGCTGCTGGATCTCCATGACACAGGGCAGCAGCAGGGATATCGGTGAGGAGTTTCAGTGGGGGTCCAGTGTTGATGGTGTACCAGAAGCCAGAGGCCTTGAGACAGACCAACAACTCACTGAAGGGAATATTTGCAAATAGAGTGGAGTGGACAAGGGGACAGACTGTGACAGATGGCAGCTCCCAATCTAGAAGGAACATAGAGGTGTCAAAGGGGCGGGAAAGAGGAAGGAGCAAAATGGGGTTTTGTTTGTTCATTTATCTTGTTTTACTTTAATTTTTTTATTCTTTTAAATGTCTGGTTTTTTAATTAATATACAATATAACAATTTTCCTCATGGCATTTATATGGCATATATATTTGTACAATAATGCTCTCTGCCCTCCCCAGAAGACTTCCTTTTCCTTCTTCATTGTTCCTTTTCTGGTTTCACGATCTAAAAGCAAAATAATAATAAATCTTGATCCTAGCAATATATAATAGAAAAATGCTGACTTAGAATAGACCACAAAATATAGTTTAAGATAAAAATAATGAATTTCAGTAAGACTACATCTTTCATAAATTAGGCATTAAATCTGATATAAAAGAGGCAATTAATAAATTGTACTTCAACAAAATTGAGAAATTTTATTCTTCCAGATACTTTTGAAAAGAAGATAAGCCAGTGAATGAGAAAGAATATTTGTAAAACAGAGACAATATATTTTTAAAAGAACTGTCTGGAATATAAAATGACTTTAATCTTTTTTTAATTAATTTTTTTCATTATTTTACATACCTCCCTCCTCTCCTCCTGTTCCCTTCCCCCACCTTCCTTCTACTCCTCCACATACTCCTCCTCCATCTCCATTCAGAAAGGAGCAGGCCTTCCATGGGAATCAACAAAGCATGGTACATCAAGTTAAGTCAGGACCATGTGTCTCCTCCTACATCAAGGTTGAGCAAGACAGCCCAGCTTGGGTATTGGGTTCCCAAAAGTCAGCTCAAGCACCAGGGACAAATTCTGATCCTACTGCTAGGAGCCCCACAAACAGACCAAGCTACACAACTGTCACCCACATGCACAGGACCTAGGTCGGTCCCATGCAGGCTCCCTAGCTGATGGTCCAGAGTCGGTGAGCTGTCTCTGTGGGTTCCCTGTCATGACCTTGACCCCCCCTCCAGCTCATACAATCTATAATCAGAATGGTGACTATCCTAATTGCCATCAGAGGGCATTCATCCAGTAACTGATGAAAGCAGATGCAGAGATCCAGAGCCAAGCATTGGGAGCCAAGCACTGAGCTCTGGGAATCCAGTTGAAGAGAGGAAGGACTTTTTTGTTTTTAATTAATAGTTTTTTAATTTAATTTTGGGGAGGATGCTACAGGGGTGAGAGGCAGAGATAGAGGGACTAGGAAATGAATGGTATTGGGATGCATGATGTGAAATTCCCAAAGATTTAATTAAAAACTTATGTTATTAAAAATTGAATCAATTTATGAGCCCCCTCCCCCAACTAAGGATGTATAGACAGTTGTTAGTTGTTGAAGTGTATCCTGTTTGGAATTTTCTGAGCTTCTTGTATGTGTAAGTTAATGGGTCTTATTTTAACCTCATAATTGTGGGAGGTTTAGTTATTATTCCTTCAGATATTTTTTCTACCACTTTTTCCTACTCCTCTTCTGGGACTGCCGTTGAGCATAGGCTGGTAATGTGGTGATAACTCAAAGGTTTGAGTGCTGAGTGGATAAAATAATGATAAGTTTTGAAAAGCATCAGTTAGGTCAAACAGTGGTGCCACTTAGGAGGAAGAGCTTTCTGAAGAGGTCTCTTTGGTGAACTCTGTAGCATAGTTATGAGGCTGCTGTTTTCCAAACTTAACTGCCTAATTAGGAGGAAAGACCAAATTAAAATGCAAGAAAAATATGCTATTTTCACTGATGTTCAACCATTCCTTGAATAAATGACTCCCAAATTGTTGTGAGCCTAGGGTTAATTCTCATAATTTTGGAAAAGTTGGTTTTGTTGATTTTCCTACTGTTCCTGATATATTTATGAAGATTTTCCAAGGTCCATGGGCTGTGATTCCAGAAGTTCTTTGAACTATCTTTATAAACAGTGGCAGTTCTGTCTCAGAGAATGCCGGTGATGCATTATAGACACCACATCATGGCAAGACAAGGTCATAAAAAAAGAGGTTCTTGAGTCAGATGAGAAAAAGCGATCAAGAGCCCATGAAGTAAACAAGTAGAGAATGGCTGGGCTGGGCTGGGCAGGGAGGGGCTTGGCAAGGCGAGGTGGGTGGGGCTAGACATTATGGGGCAGAGCTAGTTGGGCGGGACTAGACAGAGGGGCAGGGCCAGGCAGGGCTGCAGCTTCCCAGCAGGTGAGGGTGGGGTGGAACCAGGAGTGGAACCAGAATTGATGGATAGCTCAGTGACCATACAAATTCCAGCTCTTGGTATCCATCTTGTCACCTTGAAATCAGAGCCATTTGTTTTTTCTGATTGTGACTGTGATCTCCTGGGCTTGTTGTGGGAACTTTAAAAGGAAATTAAGTAAATGCCTGCCTCTTCCAATTGAGAGAGGCAAATAAAAAAGCCAGACAGAAAAACAGGATGGACATTCCAGGCTCAGAATTCACATTGTCATATCCAAGTAATATAGTAGTCTAGGAAACTTGAAATTATTAACAAAAAGGCTGAGAAGGACTTCAGATATGGGGAAAAAGTAAGACTCTAGAGAACAAGTATTTTAAAATCTTCTTATTTATTCTTTGAGAATTTCATAGAAGTATACAACATATTTTGAGCCTATCCATCCCTAGCTCCCTCTAGCTCCCCTTGAATCCCTCCCTCAACATCTCCCCTTCCATCCTTCATCTCCCACCCCCACTTCCCTCCTCCTCCTAATAACCCACTGAGACCATGAGTGCTGCCATACATTAGGACCTGGGGCCTTGGTAAGGTCTGTGAGACCCAATATTCTCCAGGCTATTCCAAGGTAAAAGTGTCTGCTAGCCTGTTTCTCATTACTATAATAAAATATTAGAGATAGGCTACTCTATAACGAAAAGAGGGTTATTTTGTATGACAGTTCTGGAATACAAAGATGAGGGACCACATTTACAGGTTGCTTTCTTACTGCTATAGGCTACGGTGGCTCAGGGCATCAAACTGACAAAGAAAAATAAGGACAAGAAGGGAGAGAGGGAGATAGTGGAGGGAGGAGTCTTCTTTAAAAGCTACCAGGATTTAATCATGAGACTCCACCTTAATGACCTTATCTAACCCTAATTATCCCCAAATTCACCCCCCCACACACACACACAAAACACCACAGCCAGATTATGACTCACTGTGGGAGTCAAATTTCAATAGATGGAGCTTTGGGAGACACTCAGCCCATACCCAACCCATAGTAGTCTGATATAACAGTATTGTTTCAAGCCAATCAGTCAATAAATATTTGTAGCATGTTTCTTGGACTCTAGGAATTGAATGTCCCTACTGGGAACAGTGTCTTCAGGATCAGCAAGGCCTTGAGTATCAGAACAGAAAATCCAGCTGTCCCTCAGTCTCCATGGGGAATTAGTTGCAGTACCTGCACAGAGATCTAAACCCACAGAGGCTCAGTTCTCGTACATACAATGACACTGTATTACCGAAGAAGCCAGGCACATTCTCCTGCATATTTTGCATCATTTGCACACTAATTAGAATGCCCAATGCAATGTAAATGCTGTGGAAGTATTGGTTATAGAATATCCCTTAGAGAAGATTAACAAGCAAAGAGACCCTCTGCAAGTTCAACGCAGAGAGAATTTTTTTCTCCCGATATTTCCAACCTCTGTTTGGTTTACTCCACCCACATGCTTGTGGATCTGAGGGGTGAGGGGCAAGTATGCAGAAAACAAAAGGCGTGATTTTACTGAAGCACCAATTCATTTGTCTGTCTTTCCTCTGCTGCATTCAGAGCACATTGGACAGAGCAGATGTCCAATGGCTGCGTAGAGAAGAAAATCAGGAGGGGTCATGAGAGAGCTCAGAGGGTAAAGGTACTTGCTATTAAGCCTGATGACCTGAGTTCAACCCTTAGACCCATATGATAGAAGGCAAGAACTGATCTCTACAAGTTTTCCTCTGAACTCCACATGTATGTCATGGCATGTGCCCATACTCACAATAAATTAAATGTAATTAAAAGTTTTCCATGCATGACTCACACACATAGACATACATAAGCACATACTATGCAAATACATGATAAATAAATACAATTTTAAATAATTTTAAGAGAAGAACACCAGAGGAGCAACAGAGTAAAAAGTAGTTTTGTCTCCAGAGGGACCCAAATGTGGGAGTGAGAGACATTGGTCAGTTCTCTCCATTCCTGAAGGCACTGGGCAATGGGCCTTGGGGATAGTCAGAAGGAAAGCAGTGTTCTGGTGACAGGTCACAGCTCTTCAGAGTGAGGGATGCTTCAGGAGCAGCAATTGGACCCTAGCACTTGGAGAAAAGTGACGCAGTTAGGGAATGGGTGGGCTCAAGAGGCACAGGCCTTTGGGGGGCTGAGCAGAGGTCACAGATCTTCCTTAAAGTCCCATCATCACCTGCACGTCTCGTCTCTAGCCTCTCCCCATTTCATCTCTCAGTAACCTTGAAATGCCTGGAATTCTGGCTGCCAGACTCACTCCGGTTCAGTGACTCATCATCATCTTTGCCTTCATCCCTAGCAGTTTCCATAATTCTTGGAGCTTGGCTAGAAGCCCAGGCCTTGAAATTAAAAAATGACTTCCTCTCCTGAGCTTGCACCAAGGAAAGTTTTGCATTCCCTATGCTTAGATTGTTCTCTATGCTTCCCCACAATAGCTAGACTCTAAGGAATTGCCAAAGACTATTGGCTATATAGTAAAATTTTTCATCAGTTCAGGTCCAGTATAGTTGGGACCAGCACTCACCCAGGGAGCCTGAGTGGACCACAGTAGAAAAAGAATGGAGTGATCACAATATGCAGCTTACTACTGATTATTCTGCCATTAAGAATATCCCTGACCATGGTGACATGCTTGTATGCTATCTCGTCTTACATTCATGACCTTGATAGAAGGCTTGGCATTCTTCCCATTTTATCCATGTTGAAAACTGAGACTTAGATCAAATAATTCACCCAAGGTCAGGATGAGAACTTAGGGCCTTTAAAAGTCATGGGTGGGGGGAATGTTTGGCTCCCGCTTTGTGACACTCTTCATGGGGAAAGGGGACCAAACATCTACCCACCCCAAATAGGAAACCACAACAAACCAAAGTAAAAAATACCACAGAAGTCCAACTCGGGGGACCAATGAGTTTTATTGGGGTCACTTATAGGAATGTGAGTGAGGGGTTATTTACAGGAGCAGAAATGACTCAAAGTCAGCTGCATCACCAAATGCCAGCATGGGTGACAGCTCACAAAAACTGAAAACCTGGAGCACACTGTTCAGTCTGCAGGCAGCTCAAAAAGCTCAGAGATTCTCTCTCCCAGGCAATTCAGGTAGCCTGAGCCTCGTTCACTACCTAAGCTGGCTGGTCTCTATCATTTCTGGCTACTTCATCTGATCTCTGCTTCCTCTGGGTGGCTTGTCTTGTGTGAGAGTGTCTCAGCAGTCCTTACTGATTGTGTATCCTTGATGAGGGAGGGGATTAGTGAATCCAGTCAGTTTCAGTCACTTCCTGAAGCTATTGAGTTGTTCACTTCCTGAGTTTTACTAAGCTTCCCTAAAGGGTAGAATGTTTCACCTCCTTTAAGAATATACAGCATCTTACAGAGATTCCCTCCAAGATGGAAAGTTTATCTCTGAGGAGACTACTACACAACAGCCTCTACCCTGCTGGGAAACATTGTCCCAAAGTTTGGGCTAGAAGAGGGGAACGTTGTAAGTTCTGTTAGGAAAGAGGAGGAATGGATAAACAGAGTTGAATCGGAAGAATGCTGCCCTCCCCTTCACTAGCTATGTGACTTAGGGTGTGTTATTAAACTCTCTGAGATTCATTTTATTTGTCCAACGTAAAATGGGCCATCCTTCTCACAGTCTTTGTAGACAGCATCAACCAACTTCCACAACACCGCTTGCTTGGAGCCTGCTACAGATGAGCTGTCTAAACATTGCTGCTTCCCACTCTGCTCTTCTCTGTGCTGCTGGGAGTTTGGCCACATGGAATGGAAGCCAAATACGCATTCTAGAGCCATGTGGCAACTGGAACCATGGACATAGTTTCTTATTTATGGAGAGGCAGAGCTGGGCAGGATCAACAGAAGCAAAAACCTTGAGACTTCTGGGCTGTGAATGAAGGGTGTCATATTTGGGGACATGGTACTCAAACGAAACCCGAAATGTGAGAACGGAGAGGACCACGGCACACTGTCATCAAGAGGAAATCCTTAGCGGTCACTTGGAAATCATGGCTTATGGACATGGGCATTCAGTCACACCAATGCTAGGGAAGGCCTACCAAACTTTGTGCCATCTCACATGGGGAAACTTCCCTGCACCTCTCTGATTTCCTTTAATAACCTTGTCTGACTTAATTCTTTAAGAACTCATTAAATCGTTTCTTGGTACACTGTTCTCATTCCACGGTTTCAACACCAGAGAAACAAGATCCATAAATTGTTCCCGGCAGGAGGTTCCTTTTGTTAATTAAAGACTTGGCGGCTATTTAGCGGGGGGCTTCATCCCAGCCCCTGGCATCCATCTTTGGAATGCTGGGCAGAAAACTCCATTCCAAGCTCCCTCCCCTGAGAGTTGCCTCAGTCCAAACTCCACCTCTGAGAAAGCCTGCCAATTATGACCCCTCCCCAGGGAGGGTCAAAACAGCCCACCAAATGGTAACCCTTCCACAGGGAAGGTCAAGACCACTCCCACAGGCTATTTAAACTGCCCCCAGAGAATAAATACATGATATCCCCTTTTCCTCTCCAGTGATCATTTCGGGCTCCCCCACACACCCTGTGTTTTCCCGGGACAACCCGGGAGCACTGGCATCCAATTAAACCTGGGTATTTTTAAATTCGGTCTAACTGGGATTATTTGCATTGGCAAAGAGGTTTATTGACCAGAAAATATTTAACATTTGGAGGTCCCACTGTGGGGGGACTGTTTTTCCCAAGGGTCCAGGGCCACGTGTTGGAAAATGCCCTTCTCATGCGTGCTCTCTGCCAGGCTAAGGTTGGCTTCCTCTCGGTGAGTTCTCCTTTTTGAAAACATGCTTCTAGGGCCCGGGATCCATTCACGTTTATTTATCTTTGTCGATTTTTGGGCTTTCCTGTGGGAGTCACGATTGTGCCAGGTGCCCGATTCAAGCTGCAAGTCAGATCTTACTGAGGTGGGATTGAGTGGGTAGAGATGTCTCTCACTTATTTTTCATGACCCCCTCACCCCGTTTTTTACTCAAGAGCTCTGTCATGGTGGATGCATTATGACAGACTTGAGTCCCAAGGCTTGCCATACACTTGTAAAAATGGGCTCTTGCAATTTGAAGCTGGATCCTCTATCACCCCTGGGCTGCCTTTTACAAAATCTTTATAAATTGGGACTGTCCGATACAATCTGTCGCAAACGGCTAATTTCTCTAAGCGCTAAGATTTAGCCTCAATATGACCTTGACAAAGGGTCACTGGAGGGAACTCTTGAATTTTTCATCCTCAGGAACCTTGAAAATTTTTTCTGCTGTAGGAATAAATGGACAGAATTCTCATGTATCCATGGTTTCTGGGCACTGGACTCCCATCCCTCCCTCAGTAACCAGTGGTGACTCCCATCCCTCCCTCAGTAACCAGTGACTCCCATCCCTCCCTCAGTAACCAGTGGTGACTCCCATCCCTCCCTCAGTAACCAGTGACTCCCATCCCTCCCTCAGTAACCAGTGACTCCTATCCCTCCCTCAGTAACCGGTTTTGGTCGCCAGGGTCACAGCACCTCCAGATTCCCAACCATCTGGGAATTGGGACCCTGAAAGTTCCACCGTGACCATGCTGCCAGAGACACTGTACCCTCTCCTACTCCCTTGAACTCTAAGAACCCAACCCCCTCCTGTGGAGCAACAGTCTCCACATTCCTCCCCTACCCACTACTCCTCTCTCCCTCCCCGTCAAACAAGAGGTTCAAGGCCAACTTCCTCCTCCTCACCCACCTTCCTCCCACCCCCTTCCTCTACCACCTCTCCCTACCCCTCCATGCCACAAGCCACCCCTTGGACCCCTTCTACACAGTGGCCTAACCCCTCCCAATCCTCCTCCGTCTCCTCTCATACCAGGTCTCACCATAACCCTGTCCTTCTCTACCCTCTCCAGGAGGTAGCAGAAGCCGATGCCATTATTAAAGTCCATGTTCCTTTCTCTCTTCCGGACCTCTCTCAGATAGAAAAGCGGTTAGGTTCCTTCTCTGCTAATCCTTCTGTTTATATTAAGGAGTTTTGCTATCAGTCCCAGGTCTGCAATTTAACCTGGCATGATTTCTACCTCATCCAGGCCTCTACTCTCACTCCTGAGGAGCAAAGTAGAATTCAGGCAACAGCTAGACAGAACGCAGACCAGACCCACCTAGTGGACAGTACAGTCCTTGTGGGAGAAGTGGCTGTGCCAGCCACAGAACCAAACTGGGATTATTAACCAGGCCAAAACAGCCAACAGAGGTGGGACATCATGGTCCACTGCCTCCTTCAGAGTATGGAGATGGTCTCAGAAAAAGTAGTTAATTTCAACAAACTTCAAGAGATCACACAGTTAGCTAACGAAAACCCAGCCATTTTTTTAAACCGATTACAAGAGGCCATGGTTCAATATACTAGACTGGATCCAGCCTGCCCAGTGGGAACCACGGTCCTGGCTACCCATTTCATTTCTCAGTCAACACCAGATATTTAAAAAAAAGTTTAAAAAGGCTGAGGAGGGTCCTCAAACCACCATACAGGAATTGGTAAAAATGGCCTTTAAAGTTTTTTTTAAACAATTTTGGCACATTTCTTGCTAACGTTCACTATTTATTTTAGATTTATTTATTTTATATGCATTGGTGTTTTTGCCTTCATATATGTCTGTGTGAG
>LOJH01008637.1:0-29368 GCA_001685095.1 Ellobius talpinus
TGTAAACTCGCTTCTGCTTTTCCTATATAATCAGCCCCAAATCTAGCCTGGCACACTCAGTCACCCGAATGACTGATGCGTCCACAGGCACCTGTGTGAAGAAATAAAATCCTCTTGCTGCTTGCATCCAGTCTTGAGCAAGGGGGTCTCATCCTGGGGAAGACACCCCTCGGGGTTCTTTCACTGTAGGAAAAACCACTCCCTGGGTAGAATACATTGTTCTCTCCCTAGGAAGTAGGAACTTAGTTGGATCCTCAAAACTTTGTTTGGGGTAGAAACAGATCTACTTCTCTATACCTGAAATACAAAGTCTGGATTTTAGTCACACCTGTTGACAATAACCTTGAGCAAGCAGAACTCTCTGGTCTAAATCTAAATGAGACCTTTGTTTGAGGTAGAAAGAGACAATAACCTTGAAAGAGTAGAAGTACCAACTCTCTGACCTTTGGTCAGGGTGGAATGGCAACAACTTCCAGCAAGCTAAAAATTTCCGACCTTCTCACAAGGTGGAAAATGGTTTAAATTTTTGGGCCTCCGCAAGTTTCATATATGATAAATCTTTATGCCATCTGAAACTAGTGGATCCTCTAGAATTGCTCTAATATAAAAGAGAATAAGGCATTTCCATCCACTCACCCTTGTTCTCCTTCAACACTAACCCCTGGAGTGACATAGCACAAATAATTGAGTATCTATGGAAACAATTTCAATTCTTCACTGGCAAATTAAAAATAATGCTAAGCAACCAATAATGTTGTTATAAAGATAAACTGTGATACACATTTTAAGCCCTAAACCCTGTTTCCCAGCACTTGACATATGAAAAAAAAGTAAGTAATGGCTGTCGCCCAAAGATTTTCTTAATAGTTGAAGTAGAATCTGAGACTGATTGGGTTGAGCCAAGTACAACTGCTCGAACATACATTAGAAACACTAATGGCTTTTTCTGTAGCCTTTTGTTCGATAATAGCATCCCAAGTGCAACTATAAGACAAATCTTTTTTTAAAGTACCCAGAAGCTAGTTGAATAACATTTTTGAAATCCTTAACTTCAATTTCATCATCTTTGTTTTCCCAGGATAAAAGAAAAATTTCCAAGTTTTCATATCTATATTTATTAATTGTTGGGATAGTGTATGTCCATACTTGATGAGTGGGAATTCTGAGTGGGAATTATCATTAAAAATTAGTTTGAACTCATTATTCCTGTTCTCTAAGAAAGGGATATGTATGGTAGTGAGAAAGAAATTCAAATTGAGGAAAGAAAAGAAATAAAATTCCAGAAATTAAAATTTAGTCATAAGCACTTATGGTGATTTGAAAGAAAAGGGCCCCTAAACGGGGTGGCAATATTAGGAGGGGTGGTCTTGTTAGAGAAAGTGTGTAAGTGTAGGGGTGGGTTTTGAGGTCTCTTTTACTCAAACTTTCCCCAGTGTGACAGTCAATCAATTTCCTTTTGCCTGCAAGGTCTAGAACTTTCAGCTATTCCTCCAGCATCATGTCTGCCTACATGCTACCATGGTCTTTGCTATGACAAGAAGGTACTGCACCTATGAAACTGTAAGCAAGTCACTCCAATTAAATGTTTTCCTTATAAGAGTTATCATGTTCATGGTTTTTCCTCATAGCAATAAAAACCCTAAGACAGTACTTAAGAACAATTATTACAAGTCTAGGGTGGAAACTCAGCAATACTGAATTTGTCATGGACACAGGAAATGAAGACCTGAATTCAGATAACCAGAACCAAGGAAAAATAAAATAAACCAAAACCAACCAACAAAACAAAAATAAAATAAAAACAAACAAACAAACAAACAAAAACAGGTACAATGTATGTACCTATGATCTCAATAATGAACCTGAAGAAAATGAGACCCTTTGATATGCCCAGCCTGGCCAGATTTCCAGCCTAGCCCAATTAATAAAATCTTGGTTCAGTGGCAGGCCTGGTCTCAAAAACAAAATAGAAAGTTAGTCACTAGAAATTGATTATAGCCACCATATGTACACATATAATGTCTGTGCATACAAACATGAATGTGTATGTGTGTGTGCACATGCCTCCCCCACATTATTCTAAAATAATTACCTCTGTGTTTTTGTTGTTGTTAATAAAGGTTGTAATGTAGTCAGGAATGTAAAATCACCGGATACCATTATATGCAGATCTTGTTCCAAAATGCAGCTTTGATACTTCTTTTGCATATTGTTATTGAAGTCAATCAACTCCACCAAGCAACAGTCTTCCTGAATGCAGAGTATGGGTATTAGACCTGTCTGCCTCCAAAGGCTGACATGAGGATGAAGTTATGAAGTTTCCCATTCCCAGTTATTAAAAGTCAGCCAGAAAATTCTAGAATATTCCATTGTTCTTACAACCAGACCATGGAAGTTCTCAGTGTATTTGTTTACTATAATTTTTGTGTGTATGTGTTACCTAGGACCATGGTGAGCTCTTGCCCAGGCTCTGCTGAGTGCTGTATCTGTATCTGTGGTCCTATCCTACCTCAGTCAGGGTCTGTCTTAAAATGCATGGCTCATATTGAAACCAAAGGCCATGAAGATGCCTGGGTCTGTGCTGCCACCTGTGACCATGTTAGTGTCCCAGGACCCTGCTGCCACTGGGGTCATGCCAATTTAGGTGACCTATACCCTCGGCCATGGGGACATCTAAATACAAGCTGCAACTGAGGACCATATCTAGGTTTTTGGCGCTGCTGTAGCCAGGGTCTTTATTGATGTCTTTGGCTCCTGTTAACACCAAGGGTCTTACCAATGTCTATGGTCTGGTCCATGACATGGGGCCATCTTGGTGTCCTAGAGGCATGCTACCACAAGAGCCATGCTTACCTGAGTGGCCTGTGCTGCCACCCAAGGTCATGGTGTCACCTAGGCCCATACTGTTGCCAAAGGGCTATATCTGCATCAGTGTCCCCACAGCAGCCTGGGTCTGAGTTGATGCCCATGGCTCCTGTTATCACCAAGGGCCATCTTGATACCTGGGGCCCTTTCAGCCGTCTGAGACCATGGTCCTATCCGTGGGCCATACTGATCTAGATAAGCTAATCTGTCACAGGGGTCATCGTTATGCCGAGGACTTAGCTTCTGCCAATTGCCGTGTCTGGGTCCATGATCCTGCTACAGATGGAGTCTGTGTTGATATCTGTGTACTCTGTTACCACAGGAGTACATAAGAACCAAGCATAATAAAATCAGAGGGCAAGGCTAGGCAGGCCCTGTCCTTTATTGGGCTTTGGAAAGGTGGCCCTGTCCCTCACTGGACACTGTAGCAGGAGAACAGGCCCCAACCATCACAGGAGAGCTGGCCCCTGTACTCGGAAAAGAAGGTCCCATCCTCCAGCACCACAGGGGCTGGAGAATTGGACCTTACTGCATTGTTATAGTAGAGCTGGCTCTGCCCCTCGCCTGAGGAGGGTTGCCCCAGCAGTCAGGTCCAAATAGCAAAAATACCACACAGGCCTACATCCAGGGCCTTGTATTGGTCTATAGTAACATCTAACCAACCTATAATCTACTGTAGACTGTGAAGGGACTGGTCTTGTGGAAAGATAGCCACAGAATTTCCATGACTAGGTCAATTGCAGGATATTCAAGAAGAATTTTGGTGTGGGTCCAGTGATGGTGACAAAACAGAAACCTTGAAGCAGGACAATGAGTGATTGCAATGATTTGAAGTAACGCTGACAGGACAAAGTGTACAGGAGACCCAACTCCAACTGCCACAAAGCCAAATGAGGAGGGAAAGAGAGCTGCAAAAGCAGAGGAGCAGAGGGGAGATTTTTTGTTGTTTTGTTTTGGCTTTAACATTTTGGGGGGATGATGCAAGGCTAAAGGAAAGACATAGGAAAACTGGGAAATGAGAATTGGGTACATAATGCGAAATTCTCAAAGAATCAATTAAGAAATTATGGCTTTTTAAAAAGCAGGACTGGAGGTGGGGAGAGAGTGGGACAGGGGCAGTTAAGTAAAATGTGAAGATTGTATTTTTAAAAACTCTTATTACAAAAGCAAAATAATACATTTTTATTGGAGTATCTGGAAGATTTCTTTATTAATTTGTGATTTTGTAAAAGACGAAAGGTTGTAGGGTAATAATAAAACTTTCAAAAGTATTGATTTTAGTAAATATTTGTAGAATGACATCTATAAAAAATAGAACTAAAGAAAGCATCACTATGAACTGAGTAAGTAGCCTAGAAAAGCCTTCCTTTATTCCTACTAAAGCTCTAAAATAAATGAATAAATAATTATAGTCTTTTTGACTTTGGATTACATTAATTTCAATTCTAGGTTTGCTACTTGTTAGATCTTTGCTATTGATGAGTTAAGTGGCATTTCTGACCTCTGCTTCTACTTGTATAGAGAAGAAGATACATAATTCCATGTATAAAATCACAATATTAGTTTAATGATTTTCAGTAACTGCTGATGAAATATTACTTGAAAAGTACTTAGAAAAGCTGCTAACATGTAGAATGTTTAGAGGTACTTACCATTGCTGTTATCATTTTCATCATTTTGTTTAGTAATATATTATAAAGCATATCTGTTGTTAATAATCTTTTTATACAATGTTGATTCTGCCAAGGCACATTTTGATTGTTTTAATAAAGATTGGAATTGTCAAAAACTATTCCTGAAAACTCCTTGAGAGAGCGAGACTTGGGGAAAGAATCTGAGAGGCAGGCATTCCATCACCCAGAGGCAGAGGAAGTGTGTGTACTGTGCTGAGGAGTGGTAATAAGCCATGCTGCAGAATGTAGATTAATATAAATATGTTAATTTAAGTTATAAGAGCTAATTGGAAACAAGTCTAAGGTAAGGCCAAGCTTTCATAATTAATAAGCGTTCTCTGTGTTGCTATCTGAGTGCTGGTGGTCCAAAGCAAATATTTGGCATTGATCATGGAGGACATTTATCCAAATACAGGAATTGAGAAAACTTAGAAAAGTTGTGCACCCGGAATTGGACTTGAAGTCTTAGTAACTACTGTCTTTCAAGCAGGCCGGGTGCTTGCTGGATACAGAGGCATGGCTCCTTTAAGAGGTTCTCTTGTGCAGTTGAGCACTTAAATAGATGACACATTACTAAGGAGTAGATAGAAATACCTGCTGCAAAATGGGTCCACCAGCTTCCCAGAAATGGGGTAGATGGGCATGGCTCCTTGCTGATGGCCACAGAGATGAGGCAAGGCTATCATGGAGAGGCAAACCACAGCTGCAGCTCTGAATCAGTGGGGTAGCCCGCTGGACTGACCAGAGTGGGATAAAGCCAGCCACAAGAACATATGCTGAGTAGAGCAGTGTGATTTGTGGTCTGGCCATTTATAGCTTAGCTTAAAAGGCCAGAAAGCCAGGCAGAAAGCCAGGTCCATAGGGAAAACCTCTGAACAGGTACAGTAACCTGAAACTGCTTAGGTGTAGAAGGAAGAAATGAAAGTGGGTACAGATAGTCATAGAAAAAAATGGTTTCAAAATAACAAAGTAGTCTCTGAAGAGAAAGTAATATAAAAACAATAAGCTCCATAAGCACGAGGAAAGTTGTTTGGAACCTATATAGTTCTTTACTAATTTTAATTCTTTTAAATGCTAATGATCAAAAACAACTTTGGAGAGACATTGCAAGATAGCAGAAAAAATGCTAAATTAACCCAACCTATATATTTTAAGTATTTATAACTTCAGAATGGAAGTCAGGAAATGTGTTGTGTTGGAGGAAATGTTCAGTCTTTGCTTTTACAGAGAACAAAAATCTATGGATTTCTTCCAACTTAAGAATGGCCAGATTTGACTAGGGGAGACATCCTGAATATCTTTGCTGCAAATATGAAGAAAAATGCAAGAAAAACTACAAGAAAAATGACATAAAAACTGATCTCTCTACTTGGGAACAGCTCTGAGACTGGGTGAGACATAGGAAATCATGTTGACTACAAAGAATTCATGACATATTATTACATACCATCTTTTCATATGGTGTGGATGGAAATTTTTATTACACTTTGGTTATGCAATCCATATGGACTTATAAGGTTGACAGATGTCTTTTACCTGCTCAAGCATAGAGCTCAGAATCTTCTTTAGCTGGTTTGTACACACCACACATTACATATTTTTGTTAATGCAGTTATTTTTACCTTTAAAAATTCGTGTATTTTCAGGACAAAAGGGCAAGACACCAATGAAATAGACAAGTAGCTCTCAGAATAAGTCTGTTTTCATTTCCTCAAAAATCTACAACCATAAGTACTTCAAAGCAACTTGCTGTGATTCTTCAGCCTTACGGATTACGCTAGCCAGGACTTCACATATGCTCTGTACTTTCTCACCACACAAAGACTGAACAATAAGTGATAAAACTACCTCTCCTAAGTCTTAACCATTATGCCAATAATTTTAGGGTTCCCTAAAGATGTGACCTGTAGATAGCAGGAAGTAAATTTAAGAAAATTATACCTAAAATTCCAAGAGGTGGGATTGGTTGTTTTTGATTGTTAGGTGGGTTATGTATGTATGTAATTGTTTAGGGGTTAGTTACAAGTTGTTTTCTGTCACAGTCAGAGATTAAGCTAAACAAAGGAGGTTAGATTAGGGAATTTCTTTCCTTCTTTTTTTCCCTCTATCCTTTTTCTCCTATCTGGTTAAGAAATGGGGTATATAGGAATGAAAGGACTAATAAAGGTAACTAATAGTCTCAAATATTTTATGTATACATGGATTTTTGTGTATTTAACAAATTTCAATGTATTTTTGTTATGATATACTATATATATGATTGTAATTTTATTTAAGGTATTGTACCTATGCAGCTTATTCAAAGATGTAATATAAAGTTTTAGTCATTGAAAGCTATTATTAAAAACTGTTTAAGATAATTAAAAATGAAGATTAGTAGCTAGTAATCTATAACAATCAAATTTGTAGTCATGTTAGGTATTTTTTCAAGATTAAACAGAGCTGTATCTTAGATAGGCGGCCTTCAAATACTTCAGAAATATACAGGACATGGAACTTTAAATGTTTTAATGAAAGTAAGGGTTTCCATGACAGTGAAATATGTCTGCTCATGGCAACACTAATTCAGAGAAGATTATGGGCAACAAAGAAACTCCATATGGAGTTTGCTTTCAATGTGGCAAAGCTTGCTGCTGGGTAAGAAAATTCCCTTGTCTTGACTGCTAACAATATGCTGCCATATTGCACAAGTAGGACACACAGGAAGTCTCCTTTCAAACTTTGTCAAGACAAGGTAACCAGTCCTTCAAAATTTCTGCTTCACAAAAATTGTGCCAGAATTCTTGGCCCGTAGGGCAAAGATGGTTATCCCAGTGTTGCAGAAGAACCTCAAATAATGGCTCAGCCAGCCAGGTGTCTCTTTTATTTCTATAGTTTTGGAATTTGCTTGTTCTGTACTTCCTGTTAACTCTGGTAGTATTTTATTTTTTTCAGGTCTCTCATGGGGGTAATGCTGACAGCTGCTGGTTGCAATGGTTTTACTAGAGGCCACTGAGAATGTACAATGGATGGTAGCTAATATTATACAAGTCAAACTAGTAGACAAGTAACTCACTGCTGGGGAGTTCCACTTGGGAAAGACTATGAGATCACTGATAATAAAAATAAAACTGGTTGTCTATATCCAAAATTTTTCTTAAGTGCATAAATTCCTTCCCAAAGAACAGCTAGGAGTATTTTCTCCAATGTTTATATGTTTATCTCATGAAAACATTGCATCTACTGGGCACACATAATCATGTGGATGGTAAGAAAGATGATTTCTGCTTAATATGAATAAATCTAATGAATAGAAATAATACTTGGATATTTTTCATTACTCAGGATGACATGGGAAAGTAATAGTATTCTCAGTCACAAAAACAGCTAATTATAGATTTCATGACAAATTCAAACCAAACTGGTGGCCCTTGGAGATGAATACATAAGGACAAATTCCCAGGTGTTTATTGCTGATTCAAGGTCAGGCATGAAGCAACTTTGGTAGATACAAACCCCTGCAGTAACAGACTTTCTGTATGCACTCCTAACCTCAAGGTTCAGTCAACTAGCCCTTTATTGCTTAAGTAGTGAATGTCAATGTTACTTTCTGTCTGGGAATTCTGACCACTCGGAGCTATGTGCTTACTTTACTCACAATACCCAGTCTGCCTGAACTCCCTAGCCTGAGAGAAACTGCAATCAGTATGACTTTTTCTAATTGTTTGCTCAAGAAGTGCTCCGTGACCCTGAAAATGTGCTTTATATATTTCTTTGGAGGCTTTTCTGTAGAAGAAGAGATATGTGAGATGAGTGTGTGTGTGTGTGTGTGTGTGTGTGTGTGTGTGTTTGGTGAAAGAGGTGTTTGGTGAAAGAGGTATGAAGCTGAGTGTGCAATAAGAGAAGGAGGAGAGATGGAGAAAGAAGTGTTGTGCAACTGCATGTAAAGAGATATAGCTGTTTGTAGATGGAGAGATTTTCAGAAGGAAATGCTTTTAAGATGAAGTACAAGAGAAGGTTACCATCAGGAAAGTGTATGCTTGTTCCGTATTATGTTACTATCAAAAAGTGTGTGTTGTAGCATTGCAATTGTATTTTAATAAATAAATACTTCCTGAAGATCTGAGAGTAAAACAGTTCCACTGACCAGGTTATGGTAACACACACCTTTAATGCCAGTAACCACAATGCAATGACACAAACCTTTAATCCCAGTAGCCAGCCACACTATTTGCCATAGAAATTAAGTGGCACATACCTTTAATCCCAATCATGCATGCCATTAATCCCAGCCCTAGAGAGTAATATAAGACATGGGGAGAAAGCTCTCAAACACAGTCTCTTTCTGAGATTCCTGGAGACAGGGTTGGCATTTTCAGATTGTGGTCGAGTTAAGACCCAGTGGCTGGCTGTTTTGCTTTTTGGAACTTCAGGTTGAACCACAATTTCTGACCCTGAGCTTTTATTAATCATGCTTCAGTGTCTGTTTCCTTATTTACCCTCACATAGAAAAGTCAAGCAATCAGGTAAAGAACTTTTTTTTTAAAGCTCAGCTACTCTGAAAGCATTCATTTCACTACCCTCAGTGCAGTACTGGGAGTTGTTATCTCAGGCTATGGTACATGAAGACTAAATTAGCTATAGTCTTACCATCTTTCTTATTATGAAATTCAGAAAAGAAACTCACAAAAGAGATGTAAAGTTTGTAAGTTTGAAAGACATAAAAAGCTTAAATTATTTAACTAAGAAAATATTTTAAGATCTAAAAGGATATATTTAGGCTGGTGATACAAGTTATGATAGAAAGTGATTAAGTATAAAACTTTGAACTCACCAAGTTAGGAGAGATAATAGACTACTTTCTTGAAAGTTGACAAATGCAACAAATGCAAATGGACTCGATATTGTGAATGTAATTTTTGCAGGATAATTGTTCCTACTGTGTATAGCTATACTTTTTAGTGATGAAACCTTTCCTTTTGATTTAGAAAAAAATGGAGGATGTTGTGGGATAATCTTTATGTACACTGTGAAAATGTGTCTTTGCCAAAGCACCTTCTGATTGGTTTAATAAAGAGATAAATGGCCAATAGCTATTCAGGAGAGGATAGGTGGAACTTCCGTGGAGACAGAGTAATGCAGGAAAAGAATCTGAGAGATAGGAGATCCACCAGCCACACACAAATTAAGTAGGATATACTGTACTGAGGAGAAGTAATGAGCCATGTGGCAGAACATAAAGTAGTATAATTTAAGTTACAAGAGCTAATTGGGAACAAGCCTAAAATAAGGCCAAGCATTCAAAATTAAGAAGTCTGCATGTCATTATTTGGAAGCTGGCAGTCAAAAGAAAGCATAAACAAACACATCAATCTTAGTATTTCAGTTTACCTTGAATTTCTAGATTACATACATTACATTAATTGATTTGCATCAATATCTGTTTCAGAAACCTATGGGTCATAGATATAATCAACATCTCCAGATCACACATAATTAAGAAGAGACAGAAATAAGAGTTTTCCTTGACCTCAGAAGTGCTAAACTTGAAACCAATATCCTCATAAGGAAGAATTTTCCTATGTATAAGTAACTCAGGAAGGTGTCCATAAAGTGTGTTACTAATTTTTCTCTACCTACTGTAGAGAAGGAGGCACTCTTTAGTGAAAATTTTCCATACTCCAACATTAAGTTTTTTCAGTTGATATAATTAATTAGATCAGGCTGAATTTAAAATCAATGTTTTATGAGCAAAGCAACTCCCTGGTAGTCTTGAGGGGAAGGAGAAACCACATGACAAGTCTAGTGATTGGATAGGCATGGTTTTGAGCATCTCTGGGAAAGGGGCCACCATTTAGTAGGCTTTCTAAGACTGGGTAGGATTTGGAGTTGAGGAGGCAAGGCAGAGTTCCACAAGAACATCCCAGACTCCTTGGGTATATGGGCAATTCTTCAAGTCTGGCTAATCTCTATGGGCATGGGACTATGAGGGTTTAAGGTATTTGGTGAGTTCGTGCTCAGGGGGAGCTATGGGTGATAAAACACTCAGTTAACTGCCACCCTGGAGGCCTCATATTTCTGTTCCTTGAGGGAACAAAGGAAGAAAGTTGTTTAGCGAAACAACAGATTATTAACACTGGCCCTATGAACAGGGATAGCTGCAGAAAGAGTGAAGACTGTCAGAAAAAAATGTAATGGATATGTGCCCTGGTGAATTAGCCAAATGAAAGAGAAGATATGCCCTTGGGTCTAGAAAGATAGTACCAGCACTGATGTCACAGAAGCTTGAGGGAAATGGCATAACAAATTGGGTTATGATGTGTTCTTCAGGAATATCTGAGCTACCATATCTGCTGTTTTTCTATAGGTGAGAAATGCCTCTATCAAGCCAAGCAATTTGCCTCCTTTGATCCTTCAAGGAACAATCCCTGAGGTCTCCAGGAGAGCAGCTAACTGAATGCTTCTTTACCCCTAACTCAGTGATCCCACTGAATCCCTCATCTCATGTTGTCCCATCTCCACAAGAAGCAGCCAGACTTGAACTGGCAGTCATATTCCCAAGGAGTCTAGGATGTTCAGGTGGAGCTCTGCCTCAGGGATCCCCAACTCCAAACCCTGCCCAGTCTCAGAAAGCCTGCAAAATTGTGGCTCCTCCCCCAGAGAAGCTCAAGACCATGCCTACAAAGTATTTAAGACCTGATTGCTATACCTGCCACATGGTTTCTTCTTCCACCCAGACTACCTGGGAATTATTTGCTTATTAAACCAGGACTTTATTTCATCCTGATCTGATTTATTGCACTGGCAGAGAGACTTAATAACAGGTATAAAAACCTTTCATTTAGTAGTTCTTTAAGTTTCTTCAGTTTTTCCAACAGTTCATAGTTCACAATAAACTCTTCCTTGACTGACTTATAAAGGAAATATTATTCAATATGGTTACATATTTTCAGATATTTAAGAATTTCAGGTCAATACACATCACTTTCCAATCTTTCTTGGATCATTTCCACACAATTATTCTACAAGATATAGGCAGAATCAGTGACATTTTCAAAGGCAAAGGATTAACATATTAGATATTTTATCTCACGCACACAAGCAAATATGTACCAGAACTCTGATTTAAACAAGTCTATTGGCATAAAATCCTATTCTATTTCTTTACCTGAAAATTGATAAATGGTATCTCACCTGATCTTAACTGGAATCTATATCATAAAAATCTAGTGAGAAAGTAATTAACATTATAACAGTTTTATAGTTGAATGTTCTAATCTCTCTTTCTGTGTGTTCTCTTGCCTCCAGATATTCATGGATAAAATAACATCAATAACTATTTTTTCTTGAAAACAGCACAAACAGCTGATGAATGTTTTCAGAGGCTCCTGTTTTTTGACCTTAATATGCCCTAGCCAATGACAGAATCTCTTTAAGCTGAAATTAATTTATGCTCAACAGTGATTAAAAGAGAAAGTGAGAAGTGGATGGAAATTAACAAATTGTCTCTATTGCTGAGATCCCATTATGATTATAAGGAGATGTAAAAATCAAGGTAGCTGGTGCCAGCTGCAATCTGGTAAGGAGTTTGAACAGCCTGTCCCATTTGGGAAATGTCCTTGGGTGAACAGATTTATCTGTCTCTGAAGTTTCCAGATATGGGGGCTTATTTATCAGGAGCTTGAATGTTGAGGTCTACATTTTGCTTTTGGAATAAGAGACTGGTGACATGGAAAGAGAGTGTTGCCAGAAAGAAAGTCAAGGAGATATCACATGATATAAAGTCTCTTGCCAATTGATATCTAGTACTTCCAGGAACAAAGGTGAATGAATTTCTATACCCTGTGCATCTGATTTCTTTTTCATTGACACATGCCTTGAATGGCAGATATATTTGTCATTGTAGTTCATTATTGGTTGCCTAGGACTCTGAGCCTAACATCTTATTTAAGACCTCATTGGACCCACCATAGTCTTTGGATAGAACATTTTATATCTAGTAAGAAAAACCATCACAAAAGAATGTATGAAAGAGGCTCACAACTTTCCTACTTTTTCTTAAAGGTACCATGTACTCGGTACTTCTCATTCATTGCAATTAGCAAAAAAAATGAAGATTATGAACTTAATCAAACTAGTTCTCCCTAAGTAGCTAGAGAGAATAAAACTCATTTTCTCTTAAAAAATGTAAGTGAAAATTTTCAAAGCACCAACAATCCTAGGCTAATTCCATTTCAACAGAATGAATGTATGCTGAGAACTTCCAATGTGCCAAGTTTTTATGCCATGTCTCACTGAATATAAGAAGTATCTTTTTGAGGTTTAACAGATAAGTGAATAGAACCTCAGGAGATGAAATGATTTTTCTCTAGGACGCAGGGGTCCAGCTGGGGACAGAAAAGCTGATCCCAGATCTATTATATACAAAGTTGGTTTCTGTCCACTGTCCTTATCACATCAGACATGAGGCTTAGAAGAGGCTTTATTGTAGGTTTTGGTACAACCTCATTTTGGCTTTTTAATCTTGGGAAAATCATTATATTTCCAAATGACTGATTTTCTCATTGCAGTAAAAGGGATGAGATTGTCTACTGTTCTGCCTGTTTCACCAGTGAACCTGAGAGTCTGAGGTCTAATATATGAAGCAAACTTTGCAAACATAAGCTATTGTCATTAAATAGTCCAGATTCTACCAATGTGCAAACCTTCTCCATAGTGAGGATTTATATTTCTCAAAATAATATATATATGCTTAAAGAAATGAATATACTATTACCTTTCACAAAATTGTAACTAAGAGGTAAATGAGAATTCTCAAATGCTCTTTAGGTATTATTGGACATATGCCAAAAGGAAAAATTGCCTTACTTGAAAGCATGAAAACATATCATGAGGGAATACCAAAACTATTAATAATAAATATGGTAATAAAATAATTTTCCATTTGATTTCTATTACAATCTCAGGGAACTCAGTATAGATCAAATAAGGAATTTAATTTTTGTGTGAGTTCTGAGTGAGGGGAAGTATGAATAATTATACCATTATGATTATATATTGCATTTTATGATTATATAATGCATATTAGTTGTTGTATAGAAGGGAAAATATAAAAGAATGAGGTTGAGATTGTGGATCAGCTATCTTAAAGACTTTGAGGAAGTTATTTGAGTTATTCAGGCTTTAAATGCCCCTTTGTAATAAAAAAGTCATAATCTAGATTGTAATTTTATTAAAAATTTTAAAATTTATTTCACTTTATATGTGTAAGTGTATTGCACATGCATATGTATCTGTGCATGCCTGATACCTGCAGAGGTAGATGGTATAATATCCCAAAGAATCAGAATTATAGATGGTTTTGAACCACCCTGTGGTTATATTTCCAAATGACTGATTTTCTCATTGCAGTAAAAGGGATGAGATTGTCTACTGTTCTGCCTGTTTCACCAGTGAACCTGAGAGTCTGAGGTCTAATATATGAAGCAAACTTTGCAAACATAAGCTATTGTCATTAAAGATATTGTACCTTTATAACTCATTAACAATATAATACAAATTTCTGTGGCACGCCACGTCTGCCAGCAGAAGAGACGACCACAACAGGATTCTTCTNTCTGAGGTCTAATATATGAAGCAAACTTTGCAAACATAAGCTATTGTCATTAAAGATATTGTACCTTTATAACTCATTAACAATATAATACAAATTTCTGTGGCACGCCACGTCTGCCAGCAGAAGAGACGACCACAACAGGATTCTTCTTGGAACACACTTTATTTGGAGCATACAACTTGAGGATGATGGCGAAGGACCCAGACCCCAGGCGCGCACTACTTATAAGCAGTGGAGAACAAAGGCCATGACGTATCCACGTCCTATTGGTCTAGGTCTCTCCTGAGCATACGGGTCAGCTCCTGATTGGAGGCTGGATCACACCACTCGGGTTGACGCAAGAAATGCCCAGGGATGAGGAAAAGGCTAGATGCCAAATGGCGGCGGTAAACGAGAATATGGCGGTGCTGCGGCACCCTACAAATTTCTAGTCTTTGAAAATTATTGTTACCAACACTTTAGAATAATAAGAAAATGCAGGGGAGTTAGTAGTTATTCACTTTTAAGGTCAGACAGAGATATATTTTAAATAGACAAGTCATCTTCAAACACTTCAGAGATCTGCAGAATATGGCAATTAAGATGTCTTAACAACATAGATTCTTTATTTCTTTTTTATGACAATGAAACATATCTTCTCTTGAAAACAACAAGCTACTTCAGAGAAGATGGTGCTCACTGAGGAAACTCCACATGGAGTTTGCTTACTTTGTGGCAAAAGTAAGCCATTGGGTAAGAAAATGCCTTTCCTTTAACTGCTGACACTATGCTGTCATAATGGGACAGGCAGGACACAAAAGAGAGTGACTGCCAAACTTTGCCTAGACAAGATTAGACAATCTTTAGAAATTCCTGCTTAATAGAAAAGTGTGTAAGATATTGTATGTCTTCATACTGAAGATGGATGTGCCAATGTTACAGAGGAGCATTGTGTTACTCTTCAGGCAGCCAGCTGTTTCTGTCATTTCTCACATTTTTTTGGAAGTCGCTTATTTGCACTTCCAGCATACTCAGTTAATATTATTTCCCTTTTGGGTCTCTGTGGGAGTTGAAGGCTAGCTAGTTATACTTACAGCTTTCCTCATTTATGAGACTCAGAAAAGAAATTCACTAAAGAAATGTAAAGTATATAAAGTTGAGAGATAGGAATAGTTTTGCATGGTAATGCAAGTTGTGATAGAAAGAATATTAGACAGAAAACTTGAGCTCATGAACAGAGGATAGATAATGGATTATTTTCTCTTAATTTGTCAAATGCAAATGGACATGACATTGATTATGCACTTATTGCCTATATATAGTATATATATTGTACTTATTGCATATAGTTTCTCTTATATTAGTTATAGCCTTCTTTTTCACTTTAGACAAAAAGGAAGACATATAGTGATATTTTATTTATATTTTAATAAATAAAGCTTGCCTGAAAATCAGAGGACAAAACTAAGCCACAGAAACTAGGAAGTGAATGCACATATCTTTAATCCCAGGATGTGGGAGACAGAGGCCGATGGATCTCTGTGAGTTCAAGGATACACTTGGCTACAAGAGATCAATGCAGAAACAGATCCAGGTGGTGATGACTCATACCTTTAATCTTAGTACTAGGGAGACACATGCCTTTAATCCAGCACCAATGCAAATACAAGCAAAGGAGACAGAAGCTCAGGGCTCAGTTGCCCAGGCTTCATAGAAGTTAGACTTTTCTAGTGGCTTGGCTATTTTGCTCTTCTGATCGTCAGATTGAATCCCAGTATTGGTTTCTGGGTTTTTATTATTCATGCTACAAGAGACAGCTCACACGATTCTTGATTCCACAGTTTAAAAAAATGTGCTTGAAAACCAAGCCAAAAGATTTGCTAGGATTCTTTATTCCAATATTTCTCAGAATCCTTAAAATGTCTGTTTGTATTGAGTCTTTCGGAGATGACATGGTGGTATAACATGTATAGTATTCAGACATGTTTAATTAAAGCAAAGGGCATTTAATAATACCAATAACTATTGAAGCAAGTATATTTGGGAAAAATACACTTAAATGACAAAAATCCCAAAGCTAATACTCCTAAGAACACAGATATTTCTAGCTGTAACTCTCAAATAAAATCTCTTTCTAGTTGATTCTTCCACGAAGCTGGTTGCTCATCTGTGAAGACAGATATTTAATCTCTAGTACCATTGGATTATCTCAAGTACATTCCCTTCTATCTACATGATATGGCAAGAAAGGGTGTGAATGAATGGAAAATAACAAAAATAACTCATGGATAGTCCACGAGGAGCTCAGAAAATGTTCTCGCATACTTCATTGGCCAGAGCTCAGTCACATTGTATTGGAAACATAAGCACCTATGAAATACAATTTTACTTCTTGTGTAGGAACAAAATTAAACTTTTTCCTCTATCTCTCATTCATGCAGACACTCTGAATCTTTCCACACTCTGTCCTAAAAATCCCTGACATGTTCAATATCAAGAGTTTATGTTCCATCAAGCTCATCATAAATCTTACATAATTTTTTCTGCTTTCTTTTTTGTTTGTTGTCTACCTCCCAATGTCTCAGACAAAACTTCTTCCATACTAAAATACTGTTTGAAAATGTCTCTCCTACTATGATGTTTTCTCTGATCCCTTTGTTATATCTATTCCATTAAGAAATCTCTCCTTATTGTAGTCAGCCCTTATTTATTTATTTATTACAAGTCAGTCACTAGTTAGAATTTATTGAAGACTAAACTCCCAAAATATAGAAGTTTTGACGTCTGTGATATTTTGAATGATGAACAATAGAGTTAGGAGAGGAAGGAGGATCTGAGTTTAAAACTTTACTTTCTCTCTCGATAAGTATGTTTCTTTGAATAGAATATTATCATCCTGAAGCACTTCTTTGATTAAAAATTGGGAAATTTGAAATATTCCTTGTAAAACAAGTATGGAAAATTTCAAATATTAAATACACAAAGGCTTTAGCAAAATCTGTCTTCCATATAGGAAGTCATCTGTGACTGTTTATTGTTACCACTGCTTTCATTGTTAGTGCTTGGATCCAGAAAGAGCTGGCTTTTAGTCACTATTCTGCATTTTTTAGCACTCTGAGTTGGAGGAAAATTAGCCTTTACTTCTAAGCCTAAATCTCTTCACATTTAAAAATGTGTATAATTCTCTGTTTAATAAATAACAAGATAAAACCCTACCTCTTTCAGTCATAGTGTCTGACACATGACAAAAACACAGATACCACCCCTAGATTCTATTATGAGGTGGATGAAGGTCTATTCACTTACTGATGTTATTTAGGAAGGGAAAAGGAGCAGTTTACTTCATACAGCTTACTGTTGTGCCTGAGGACATAAGGCTCAGCAGTTATTCATTAATTACCCTCTAAGTCTTCAAAGCTGTAATCTAAGCTGTGTTCTTTTATGATGTGAACTTAGTCACCTTCCATCTAGCGCTGCCCTCTTAGGCACTTGAAGACTGTTAAGTTAGGCCCTCATCTCTCTTGTCTCCAGGCTGAAGTACATTCATTCCTCATCTCAAGTTCCCTTCTCTGCTTTTTTAATTATTTCCTATTGCACTGCCCTTCTAATTCTGAACAGTACAGAGGCATAGAAAGACACTGAAAGCCCTGCAATAATTAGGAAATATTGCTCAAACATGCATCAAAAAACAGTCTGTAAGGGACAGTATTCATGTATACACAGAGAAATAGACAATTCTGAGTCAATACATTCCCTACTATAAACCAATGCTCATTGTCATCTGCAGGGACAACATGAAGTAACAGATTCAAGGTATCTATGCATAACAAAAGTAATCAGTTATGTCGAGATACATTATATATAAATTCAAAATTAAGTATTTACAATATACTAACAGATAGAAGATATTCCAAAAAAATCTCCTCTTCCTGTACAAACAAAATATCCAGGAAATGAATCATGCAAAAATCATAAATGGCAACAGTAGGGTTATCAAAGAATACCATCATGCATGGGCAAAAACAAATAACCTTGGATCTCATACAAGACACTTGACTCCACATTTCACTTGCAGCTGCAGATGTTACATGAATGATCTTTTCTTTATTCTCTGTTTATATCAGTTGCACAATTGGATATACAAACAACCCTTTAGGGGTTTCTGAGAAACTGTATAAACAAATACCCATACAGAAAATCATCTAGTTTAGTCTGATACTTAGGGGGAAAACACATTGGTATGTTTCCTTTGCTTCCTAAGAACTAAGAACACATATCAAGACAGTCACAGAAATTATTTTTAAACACTATACTTACTATACTTAACTTTGATTTTGTTAATAAACTGTCATTTGTAGTATTTTTTATATTAGGAAATGAATTTGTGTTAGTTTGAGCAAGGCAGACAAGTCCACATACTTCAACCAGTCAAAATACCTTTGTTTTCCAATCTTTTCTGTTCTTATTTCATGTAAACCTGTTCTTTCCTTTGTTCTCTGTGACTTATCTGACTCCCATATTTTTCCCTGTCCCCTCATATTTCCCTATTTCCTTCCTTGTCCTTGAAATCAATTCTTATCTTTTCATCTCCAATTTAAAAGGAAAGAAAACAATGGACTTAGAAAGTCAATGAGAGCAGAGTATTGTAGTGAAGGACATGATATTTTTTATTTTCATTTATTTTTTAATTTCATTTTACATTCTATCGACAGTTCTCCCCCCATTACCCTTCCTCCTGCCTTCCCTGCCTCCTTCACAATCCACACCCATCCACTCATTCCAGTGGGTAAAGGCTAACATGGGAAGTCAACAAAGTCTGTCACATTAAGTAGGGCTTGGTCAAGCCCCTCCCCACCCCTGCATACGGCTGAGCATGACATCCCACCATAAGGAATGGGCTACAATAAACTTGGTCATAAACCAGGGATAACTCTTGGTTCTACTCAGGTGCCTCAGGTCCAGGCTTCACCACTGTCTCCCACATATGGAGGGCCTAGTTTGGTCCCATGGACACTCCACAGCTGACAGTCTAGAGCTCATGAGTTTCCACAAGCTTGGTCAGCTGTTTCTGTAGATTTTTCCATCCTGATATTGACCTCCCTTGCTCATCTTGACCTCCCTCTTCCCACTCTACAATTGAATTCCTGAAGCTCAGCCTGATGCTTGGTTGTGAATCTCTACATCTGGTTCAGTCAGTTGTTGGAGGAAGACTGTATGATGATAGCTTGGATATTTACCAGTCTGATTACAGGAGAAGGCCAGTTTGGGCTCCCTCTCCTCTATTGCTAGTAATCTTATCTGAGGTCATTATAGTGGATTCTTGGGGATTTCCTTAGCACCAGGTTTCTCTCCAACCCCATAGTGGCTTTCTCTATTAAGATGTCCCTTTTATTGCTTTCCCACTCCTTACCTCTGCCCCTCAACCATTCCATTCTCTCATGTTTTCATCTCCCATCCAGTGTGTTTGATTGTTAACTGAAAGGTTGGTGGTTGAGTCAACCCAGGGACAAGAGCTCTTAGGACATAATTTTCAAACTCATAGTTCAGTTGCTGGTCATGATCTCATTTGTGAATATTTTAATAATTATTAATTTTAATAATTATTAATATTATTAATAATAAATATGTGTTAATAGTTTTGATCAAGATAACAATCTTAAGACTCAGTTGTAAACTCTGGTGGCCTGATATAAAAACGCCTATTTGGGATATCAAAAGGATCCCAAAGGAGGGACCACAAAATGAACACAATAATCTATCCTTCCTCCAAGGAATTTTAGTTAACACTTAATAAAATGATGATAGATCATTTTACTGGCAATGTACTCTAAACGAACAATTTCTATTGTTGCTTAACTTATACATTTATTTAGTCCAGAGAAATAGAATCTGTTGTTTCAAACATCGTGTCAAACCTGACAAGAAATGGGAATATCATGAAGGCATCTCTCTGCTACACAAGGAGCTAATAAAAAGCCCACTAGTGAAGCCAACAGGCTGAGACATGAATACAATACAGAAAACTATGAAACAAGAATTTTTACACAGTATTAGCGGAAAGATCACAGATGAGGTTTTATTTCAAAACTACCTCTAATATTAAGCTTGGCTGCCTAGATAGGCATACTAAGAAGAATTCCAAAGCAAGGAACAGAATGAGTAAGAAAAGAAAAGGAAAATGTCATAACATTAACAATGCCTGTCAAGCACCAAGAAAAGAGATTGTCCATCTTGAGTGCAGAGAATAAATGTTTTAGGGAATGTGTTTCAAGAAAAAGTAGAATGTTTATTAGAGTATTCCTTTGTGAGCACTATATGTTTCTAGTCTTCCTTTCAGGATAGGTTAGGTATTGCTCTGTCATTGCAACAGAAGCTGACAGGTAGAGAGGTTAAGTATTCTTTCTGGGTCACACAAGCTAGAAAAGTAGCTTACGACAAATACAAAAGTAAGACTGATTTAAATGCTCATATTCACCATAGCTCTGCACTCTGCTGGAAAGAGGATGAATTAATTCAGAGAAGAGTGATGTAGCAAAGATTGCGTGGGTCTCAGTATTTTTCATTTATTTTGTTTAGTGGTTATTTTGTATTCAAAAATGTAGGATTTCCTCTAGAAAGATCTTTGTCCATACGATAGTTCCTGAGATACATTATGTGCTTAATGCTGAGTCAAATGAGTGCTACATCTAGATAGAAACAGCTTACTCGTAGGGAAGGGAATAACTGTAAAATGCCACCAACTGTTGATCTTACTAATTCCTTTCATATTTGTGAGTCCACAGAACGGCGATATTTCCAGTTGTTATTGTAGCTATTTGGGGTCATGTATATTGTTCTAGCTAGCAGTTGATTTGTCATATGTTATTCAGTTTTATTTGATTTATACACACAATTGTATTAACTATGAATATGAATGTGATATTATAAGTTCCCATGACCTTCCCCGTGAATCTCATAAGATTCTTGGCTTGTGCATTATTTTTTCTTAGAGTAGATTCATTGAGAAGAAAATTTAGCCTACCCTCATCAGTCAAAACAGATAGAGCCATGCTCGATCACTGAGATAATTTTCTCCTGTTTTGAGCAAGCAGTCATGCTTCTCAGTGGTAGAGGCTCTGGAAGGTATTCAATGCAGGGACATATCTGAAAAACATATGAAGAAGGCTTGCAGCTGAGTCTTCTAGACACAGGACACTCACAGAAAAGCCCATGTTCTGTAAAATTTTGAGGAAAATTGGAATATTGGTTTCTAAATGGAAACAGTGGCTGAGTTCAGACCTCTAACTTCCCCTTATTTTATTAAGTAGCCATTTATTACTGTTTAATATTATGCATAAAGCATGATGGCATTAATTACAAACAATTTGTATAAATTTTTGTGTCCAGGCATTTGGACATGGCTAATTTGGTTTACTTTTTCTGAATTAGCAAAGTTTACTGTTTGTATTTAGGGATTGGTAGAGACAGAGTCTCAGGTGCAGGTCTTGATTGTGTACATGTGTTTTCTCAACACAAATCACTTAGTCCACTCAGTGTGCCCCAACAATATCCAATGTACATACAGAAAGAAGTGTGAAAGGGCATTTTTATAGACATCTCCTGCTTCAAGTGCCCTATGTTAATGCTTTCTCATAGTGATTATATAGGTAGAGGTATGTATTTAATTTCTTTCACATATAACTGAAGAAACAAGATTGACCACAGAACCAGACTCCAAAACCAGTGTTCTTTCCATCATGCGATACTTGCTATCAAGGGAGTAGCTTATATAGTAGTCACCATTTCAGAGTGCCATATCATGACAGAAGGGTGGGACTCTCAACCTTAGTCCTTCTCCACTGACATACAGAAACTGTGTAAGAACTTCTAACATACGAGTTCCCATTCATTTAATGAGAACTCAGAAAAAATCCCTGCCTCTGATTTTCCCACTGCAGGATTATGAATAATTGTTAATAAAAATGACAACCTCACAAACCTCCCTAAAAATAAAGATGTAAAGTGATAAGAAGATGAAAAATGAGGACACTGGTACTGCTTCACATGGTACTTACGAGTCAGTGATGAAAAACTCTCTAAAAAAAGGCAGTTACCTCTGCAGATTCAAGTCCCATATTTTCCTCTCCTGTTTCATCCTCTGTCTATGAAATTCTTGATTAAAGATTTCTTTTTACAGTTTATTATATTTTATCTTATTTTCCTTACTTTTGAGAAGCACTTCATTGTACCACTAGGGACAACTTACCCTTTTGTTCCATCCAAAGAAAGAACATGATGCACACTTGCTTCAAGAAGATGATCAATATTCAGTGGGGATCTGGTAATGAAGAAGCCCTACTTTGTTTTCAAGCAGGGATATGAAATTATGCCATAAATTGTACAAGGCAGGGGGTTGGTGAGAAATGAGAGATGAATAAAAGTCAAAAATATTGGTCCCCTGGATGGTGTTTTAGCTACAACTAAGAGATACATAGATGACTTTAGAGTAGAAGAAACTTTATAAAATCTCTAATCCAACTCTTTCTCTGCCATGGCATTTTGCTATTATACCTTTAAACAATCCCAGAGATATGAAGATAACCGGAATCTTTCTTCTACTGTGATTCTCAGTTTGTTCTTCATAACTGCACAGATCCACATTCCTTCTATTTTTTTAAGAAATTGAGGAATTCAGGTTGTTTTAATGTTTTAATATGTTAACACCCACAAACTCATTCAATAGTTCCTCAAGTGAATTTTTTAAGTCAAATTAATCCCATCTCCTGGGAGCATAGAAAAGCCCTGGAAAAGTAATTAGAGACAAATTAGGGAGAAATATAGGTAGAAAGAAGTTTGCTTTTCTGACCAGAGCTGATAAACAACTCAGTGGGGAGGGAGTGCTAGGAGGCGGAAGTAGTTTCTAAGCAGCAGGCCAGACTTAGCCATGGCACAGGAGGGAATGAAGAGGAGGGCAAGGTAGGGATGATGTAGGAAGGGCCTGAGATTGTTAGCAGATCCTGTAGGCTGAAGGTCGCTGTGCCAGCTAACAGAAGGGGTGATTAAGACTGCTTTATAGAAGGCATAAGGAGGTGATTGCCTTAATTATGTGGGTGGAGACAGATTAGTGGGATAATGGAGAGGGAGGGAAGAGGTTAGAACTGTAGCTTTTTAAGAAGTACAGGTAAAAGAGGGAGGGAGAGGAACCAGGACAAGGTTATGGGAGAGCCTGGGAGAAGTAAGGCAAGACAGAGCTTTACATGAAACTTGAAAATTAAATTCATTATTCAAAAAGCATGTGTGTATCTGTATTCTCTGAGAGTTTCCAGGGAAATCTTCCTCCTTCCGCAGTCTGCACATTCTTTATTGAGTGCAATTTAACTAGGTTTATGTAGGCTATTTTTTCTCTCTCTCATATACGCATATAAAGAACAATTCTTGCTTCTTTTCGCAGCTACCTAATTTAGTGACTAGATCTCAAGTCCAGTGTGAAGTACTTTGGGGAAGAGACCTTTCAAGGGACTTTATGGCAAATGCTTAGCTTCTCACTCTTTTGTCAGTCAGAAAAAAAAAAAAAGAGAAATACACTGGCTCAAGTTCTGGCCAGTGTCTGTGGCACAAACACTTGGGAATGATTGAGCAAAAGTGGTCAACACAACACTGTGACACATCCTAGTCTGTGGTTAAGTAGTACGCAAACCACAAGAGAAAAACTGGGAATAAGCAATGTTAAGAACAGAGATGATGGCAAATGTAGAAATAATAATGAATGATGAGTACAAACATTTATTAAATTTGATACAATATCATACTATTTTGATGTAAGTTTACATGATTTAGTTTTTAATAATGAGTCTATTTAACAACTATATTTTAAACTTCCTTAAAATTTGAGGACCTGCTTATGACAGCTTCCAGCTGTTCTCCATTTTTAGAAGCAGTGAGTATTTGTGTTTACTTACGAAGTTGAGGTAAAAATGTGTGTCTTACTCAAGATGAGTATTGCAGCAATAAGACACCACAACCAAGAACTTTTGGGAAAGATAAAGTCTATTTACCTTACATTTCCACATCACCATTCATCATTTAAGAAAGTCAGTGCAGGCACTGAGATGGCAGGAATCTGGGGGGCAGAAGATAATACTGAGGCCATGGGGAAGTACTGCTTACTGACTTGCCCCTCATGAGCTGAACAGCCTGCTTTTTTTTTTTATCACAGTGGCACCATCAGTCCAGGGGTGGGACAACCAATAATCCAATGCCCCATTACACAAAAAAGTCGTTAATTATGAAAGTTTCCTACAGACCTACTACCTGTTGTGCAATACTATAGAGGCACGTTCTCAATAGAGGGTTCCTCCTTCACGGTGATTCTACCTTGAGGAAAGTTGGCACACACACATGCACACACACACACACACACACACACACACACACACACCCGCGTGCCACTACAGAGTCCTATGAAATTCTTGGTATCAGAAAGTTTGAAACTACCTGATTTTTGTTTGTTTGTTTATTTCAGATTTGAGAATATTGGCAATATGCATAATGGGATATCTTGTATATGGAACCTCAATTAAAACATGAAATTTATGTCTTATGTATGTTATAAAAACATTTAATTCAATATTTTTATCAAATTCTTGTGTTGTGTCTGTAACCTATCATATAATGCCAAGTACAGAATTTTCTTCCTTTTTTTTCTTTTTCTTTCTTTCAAGAGGAATTAATCTAGTTTTATTTGTGTATGTTTTATTTGCGTGTGTGTCTATTGGTCTTCTGCCTACATATATGTCAGCCCCATGTGCAATAGGAAGTCTTCAAATGTCTTTCAGCTAGGGAAAAATATATCATTTGTTTTAGCATCACTATGACTACCAGATGATACATGGTCTCAAAATCTTATTTCTCATTTCTCATTCGTGGTACATATTTGCACCCATGGGTTCTGGACATCACAAGCTGTGAAATGGCATTCAGTAGTCATGAGCTGGGTGGGAAGAGATAGAGAGTAAGCAGAAATGCTAGGGAGAGAAAGGCAGATCTCAGGTGGGGCCCCTGAGACCTGTGCACATGGGTGTGCTAACATGAGGAAAACTAGATAAACAAGGAACGCAGCACAAAGAAGACATGTGTATGCATGTGTTAACATTTTCAGCATGTATTTAATTTTCAGCATGCATCCAATTCACATAGTGCCCAGTGCATTTCTTGTAAATCGTTCTTAAGTTGCCTGCAAGCTGTCATCGTTCTCACATGTCCTCTGGGGGAATCTGCAGAGAAGTTCTAAATGTTACTTGTAAATGCTTCCTTTCCAATGTTGTTTGCATTCGGTCTTTAACCAGTGGCCAGTTTTACATGCTCACACTGCCATTTGAGCCCATTTCTTTTACACCAGAAATGGTTTTCCACTTTGAGAGATACCTAGGTAGAACCAAATCAGACCACATGGGCTTCAGAATCAGGAAGAGCTCAGAAGCCAGTTTTTGAATTCATTAGTATGTGGCTGTTTCATCTAAGCAACCTTATGGCTCCTGTCTGAGGCAAGATATCAAGATCTGGAAGATTTGGACAATGAGAAAAACAAAATAGGTTCTTTTGAATGTTGTTTGTTAAATAAGCGATCTGAAAACCTTAAGTTCAATAAGTCAAGTGATTATTTCTAATTCTGTTTAAATTTGTCATTATTATTACTCTCTAGAACTTACTAAGTTCATAGATATTACTAAATGTGTGTATCTTTCATTTCTGTTTCATTTCATTTCAATGAAACTATTTCACTAAGTTTCTAATATTTAACTTATCATGGTGCATCATTATCAGTAACAGTTAGTTATAAACAATTTGTGTGTCTTCTTTCCTATAATACTTTTAACTACTGAAGCAGGCACAGTTGCTATTCTCAGTTAAAAGACTGTGTGCAGTATCGATATAGTTAAATAATGACAAAACCATACCAATGATAGACAGTGAAAATAACATCCAACTGTCAGTGTGAGTTAGATAAAAGTAAAAGTAGTGAGGTATAAGGTTTGAGTAAGGTGAAAATCATATCACCTCAACTCTATAATTGAGTCCTGTCGCTTAACATAGTTTGAGATGAGGGAATATAAAGTAGCAAATAACCACATTCCTTCCCTCAAAGAATGCTAAACCTATTAAGAAAATGCCATGCATAGAATTATCAATGACACAATACATATTTATACTTGAACCTTAAGGAATGCTAGCAGTTTAGGAGAGGTGATGTTTATTTCTACTTGGCAACAAAGAGATGTTCATTACAAAGCATTGCTAAGAGAAGGGATAATGTTAGCTTTTCTAGAATGAAAACAGTATATATTCCTTAATGTTACCACAGCTAGTCTACTCACCAAATGAAAGATGGATAAAATCTTCTGAAGAGAGACTTAGAATTCGGGTTTACCTTTAGACTTTGCATAGGTGAAAGAAAATCCCTGAAATTTATCCGAGGGATTATACAAAGAGCACATCTAAATACATATTAGTCTCCTGAATATATTTGCATACATAATGAAAAGTGAAATGGAAATGAGGATAACTGGTCAGCCCGTCCAAGAGCTGTCTTTTAAGTCATTGTGTACATTAAAAAGTAAGTCTGCCAAGTAGTAAGATGAACCGGAAATGGAATGAAAAATCTGAGCTACTGCATGATAACAGGTTTTTATTTGTTTATTTGCTTTATGATGATCAACAATGATAAGCAGTGGTATGCTCACTTATTATATATGAAGCCAACAGTAGTGCATACTGAAGAGAATCTTAATGTGTATGTTTCTGTCTTTCACTCAACATGCGTTGTATTCTAGTAACAGCTAAAAGCCTACACACAAACATGCCAGATCTGGGGCGGGGAGCGTTCTTATTAGAGTCTAGAAATCAGTTTCTAGACATAACACCCTATTAGGTGAAGGGGAAACACACTCAGCAAAAACATATTTAGGAATAAGAGAGGGGACAGTGTTGCTCATATTATGACTGATCCAAGCAGGAACCTCAGCTGATGCATTACCTCCATGAGACCGAGCTGCAGGCATGACTAATGGGGACAGTTTCTTGATTTCTACTTGATTTGAGGGGGCAGCCTACAGTGGATGTAACTACTACTAGTCAGGTAGACCCAGGTTTTTTCAAAAACATAGATGAATATGATCCTGAGTTTGAGTCTGTAAACTGTGTTCCTCTGTGGGTTTTGCCTCAAGCTCCAGCCTTGTTTCCCCTTGCTGATGCACTGTAATGTATAAGATCAAGTAAACTCTTTTCTCCCCAAGTAGTCTTAGATAAGAATCTTTTATTACAACAAGATGAAAGGAAACTAGCACACTCATTCTTCTGACTCCTCTGTTCCCTGATGTATAAATAGAAAACTTTATAATCTCACTTAATATAACTTCAAATGTCAAAGTAAGCATTTACACATTGAGGGAAGAACTGGAAGAACAGAAAATTCAGCAAATAGACCACAAGTCAATCCAAAAGAAAAGCAAAAAGCAAATAAACAAGAAAAGATCCCAACAAAGCAGTAGTATGTGCTTCTTTTCAAGTCATTCCTATATAAAATCCACAATGCAACTCTCGTTCACCCTCCATCCTTTAACAAATATTTCCTCTCCACTGTGGGGCCCGATAGAAAACGACAACTGGGATGAAAATCAGGGCGAATAAACCTGCCTGCAATGGACAAAAGCGGAAACAAAGCAAAACATTCTAGAGAAATGGTTAAATGTCAAAGAAAGAGGTCCTTCGGCTAGGGAGATGCCTCTGTCAGTAGAGGGCTTGCTACAAGACATGAAGAACTGAGTTCAGATTCCAATATCCATAGAAAATTCAGGTATGGTTGCATGTACACAGTGTTATTTAAGGTCTTACAGTGGGAGCAAAAAAGTGTCTCTTAAGAGCTTAGACTAACTCAACACACAACCAAATGGAAAGGGTAAGTTCAAGGTTGATGGAAAGACCCTGTCTCCAAATGTAATGTGTATATCAATAGAAAAAGATTCATAAAATTAACCTCTTTCCCCCACACCTGTCTTCACAGGCAAGCACACCCTCCATAGCCAAACACACAGGAACATACAGGCAAAAACCACATATAAAATAAAAGGAAGGAAAAGAAACATGAAAAAAGAGAAAAAAGAAGTTATCTATCTGCTGGCAGATCCCAAGGTCATTCCTTTAGTATTACAAGAGCAATTATCTATGTGCAGGGTGCATACCCTGCACATCCTGGGATAAACTATAGTCATATAGTTTATGTGACTCAGTAAGGCAGTGATGGTGACAGAGACTTGACCAAAACTCAGGTCTTCTTTGTGATTATCATCTGCCCAGTAACTCTGACATTTTTTACTTAGTCTTTTTGAGTTTATGTGTCTTAATATATATTTTTTCATTCCATAATTTTCCTTTATTTTTATCTTTTTTCTTTCTTTTCTTTTTGTAAATAAGAAAACAAACTATCTTTTTTCATTATACATACCAATCCCAGTTCCCTCATTCCATAATTTTCAATGGCTCTGTGTATGTATGTATCTGTCTGACTATGTTTGTCTGTGGTTTAAAAGGGAGGATCTTGATAATTGGTTCCTGAGCCTGCCATGTATTACTCAGCAAACTTGTGTTGAAATAATTTAACTGCTCAAGTTATAATTTCCTTAGTTATAAAAAGGGTCAATATTATTGTGTTAAGTTAAAGAATGCAATCTTGTTAGATTCTTGCATTCTCTGTTAGGAGAGAGCAGGACTGCAGCCCAGTGTTTCAGATAGTGGTGAGGAGCAGAGAACTATTGTCACGAGCTGAAAGTGGTGCCATTCCGAAGATGTGTGACCTCTGCAAGCAATTTACCTTGCTTCTGGCTCATTGTTCTCATTTGTGATCAAAGAATAACAATGGCCAAAAAGTAAACCCACGGATTTACTTTGATGATTCAGTTGAACAAGCGTTTTGTGACCAGGCTCCCCAAATATATCCCTTCATTGGTTATAAACTATCCATATGTTAATTAATTATAAGAATGATATTGATAATGATAAATAATTTAATTTATCTGTATACCCTTTAAAGAAGATAAGAATTGAATTAGTTATTGAAAAATTAACTAAATGAAATATAATTTTACATGCTGTGCAATGGATTAAAACAAATAAGCAGGAATTTTGTGGAAGAGCTAAATATTTTTCTAGTACAATCTTTTTTTATTTTTAATTTTTTTATTACAAATTTCCACCTCCTCCCCTCCTCCCATTTCCCTCCCCC
>LOJH01008638.1:6424-29368 GCA_001685095.1 Ellobius talpinus
AGAGAGAGAGAGAGAGAGAGAGTTGCCTGGCATGGGCTTTTGAAACTTCAAAGCCTGTCCCACACTTTTTCAACAAGGTCACAACTCCTAATCCTTCTAATACAAGCTGGGCAGTGGTGGTACACACCTTTAATCCCAGCACTAGGGAGGAAGAGGCAGGCGAATCTCTGAGTTTGAGGCCAGCCTGGTCTATGAAGTGACTTCCAGGACAGCTAGAGCTGTTACAAAGAGAGACCCTGCCTCAGAAAAACCAAAATAAATAAATAAATCCTTCTAACCCTTTCAAAGAGTTCCTCTTCCTAGTGACTAAGCATTCAAATATATGAACTTATGGGGGCCATTTTCATTCAAATCACCACAAGTCTGTATGTATGTGTATGTGTGCGTGTGTGCGCGCGCGCGCGCGGGGGCATATTTCTGCGTGTATGTGTGCATACACAGATATTAACACAGATCATCTTTGGAAGGAAGGATGAGTTTGGTAAAAATTGGTTGCTTTCACAGAGTGAAGTTGAATGCTACAGAGTAGAAGGTTGGAAAACTTTATACTGTATATTCTTCTGTACCTTTGAATTTCAAATTAATTTCAACTTGAGTATATTATCTAGGAACGAAGTTGTATGCATTATTGTTTTGTTGTTGAGACAGGGTCTCTTTATATAGCCCTGGTTGTCCTGGAACTCACTCTGTAGACCAGGCTGGCCTCCAACTCACAGAGATCTGCCTGCCCTTTCTCCAAAGTGCCGGCACTAAACACATGTGCCATCACAGCTAGCACATTATCTCTTAAAGCTATGATTTAAAAAATCAAATGACAGACAAGGAGTTCTGAATTCTTTTGATAGTAGCACTTGACTGTTCTTCATGGTTAGAAGTCAGCTGTGCATGTATCCTGTAGGAAGTTGTCTACCTTGTCTACCTTCTCCAACTTCTAGACAGCCCTACCCCCACCAAGTACAGACACCACCCCTGCTGTTCCAGGCCCACAGTTGCCATCCTGACCCTACTGACCCATTCCCTCGTCAGAAACTGACCCGCTACCCACACGCCATCAGTCAAAGCCTATTCCAAGGCTGTGACAGAGGTAACTGTCAAACTCCGGAAGGAGTCTGGGGCAACAGTGTCCTGTGACCCACAAAGACATGGGGCCCTGGGAGCCTTCTGCAACCTATGCAGACAGACCTAAACAGAACCCTGAGCAAGGGAAGAGAGCTCACTGCTGCACAGTAACTGAGTTGGGTGCAGAACTGAGTGGGGAAAGATGGTCACGAAGAGAGGAATGAACAGCTCCAGAAGGCCAGAGGGAAGCTCACCTCCTGCAGCTTTTCCTGGGCCTTGGCTAAGGCTGCTTGCTTCTCCTGAAGCTGGGCCATGGCGGCATTCATGCGGATCCGCTTGGGCTCAACCACTCGGTACAGACGCCCATACAACTGTGAGAAGACAGCCAGGCTTCTGGGACCCCCACCAATCACCTTCCTTCTCCTCTGTGCCCGCCACCCCCCAGCTTGCCCAGGAATGACCCCTCGGTTCCCACTCACTCTGGCCACCGCCTACCTCCATGGCCCGCACCCACATGCAGAGGGATTTAGCAGCCAGGGAGACCCTGCCGATAATATCAGGCTGGAAGTCAGGCTGGGCACAGTAGTTGCCAATCTTCTTCAGGACCTTATCTGAGATGTTGTCTTTATCAAAGTTGATCAGCGACTTGATGAAATTCTGTTCGCCTGTGGTGTGACATTTTGAGGCCTCAGCCAGAGGGCCAAATCCTATTCTTGCCCAGCTCCACCGCCACTCCTTGTTGTTTTTCAGTTCCCAAGGCCAAGATATTTGACCCCTTCTGATCTTGCTCCTTTCACTGGCATCCTCTCGGGCCCCAGGGCCTCCTGGATCTCCCCAGCCTCATCTCCTACTCCCTTCCCTTGACAAACAGTTAAATCCCCCTTCCCAGCATTCCTTCTATGTGCTCTGTACTTTCTTCTGAACAAAAACTGCCGAACTGTAGCTACATTCTGCTGTGGGAACCCAAAACTGAAAAAGCCACAGATTGAAAATAGAGTTCTGAGGCCAGACAGATGGCTGGGTCAGTAAAGTGCTTAAAACACACGTGAAGTGTTTGATCCCCAAAACTTAAATAAAAAGGTAGGTATGGTAGCAAGCACCTACAATCCCAGCACTGGGAAGGCAGAGTGCCCTGGTGAATCAGCCTGGGTAACCAGCGACCCCAGGCCACAGTTAGATGCTCTGTCTCAAAAACAAAACAGGCGAACTGTTCCTGAGGAACAACACCCATGACTGACCTTTGACCTTCATAGACAGACAGACAGACACACACACATGCATGCCTGCACACATGCATGTACCCACTCACACATCCCACACATGAACATGATGGCACATATACACAAAGAAAGAGTAAGGAAGTGAGACAGAGACACAGAGAAAGACAGAGAGAAGAGTCATTTCTTATTCTCTGTTCTTGTCCCTCTTTGGCATGGAGGCATTTTTGCCCTTGGATCTTGCCATGCATTGACTGCTTCAGAATGATTTTCTTTTGGGTATGATGAGAGGAGCCAGTTTCTGCTACATATTCCTACACAATCCTAACAAATGTTTAAGGACTTCCCTCTTAATCTCTGTGCTCCTGAGGGGGCGGGGTCTGCAGTACCTCAGGTGGCCCTAACAGAAGGCCTGAGGGGGTCTCTGGTACCTCAGACGGCCCTTACAGAAGGCCTGAGAGGGTCTCTGTTACCTCATGTGGCCCTTGCAGATGATGAACTACACTTGGTCAATAAACACAGGACAAACGGAAGTCTCTTCCAACAATGCCCTCTACTTACCCAGCTGCCGCTTTGCCTCTGCCCACGTGGGCTCATTGCCTCGGAGAATCATGACTGCCTGCATTACCATCTCCACCTGGGCAGGGGGTCTTCCATATGACTTGATCTCACCTATATCCTTCTTGTTCAGAGACTCCAAAGCCTGGAGAAAGGGATTAGCTGAGAGAACTGGGCCTGAGTCAACTCAGATAGCAAGAGGAGTCCTTCCCGGACACAGGGCCAACTACGATGCCACCTTCTCCCGCCCCCCAATTCCCCAGCGACTCTGAGGGCAAAGAAGGCTGGCCCCATCCCCATTCCTGGCACCATGTAGGGGCAGCCTCTGGTACCCGCATGGCTTCTTCAAGGGCGGGCAATGCCTCCTCTAGATCCTTCTGGGCATTGTCTGCCAGCGCCTGACACTTGACTTCCTCAATAGCCATCTTCTCACTGTTGGCAGTGACTGCCTAGAGATGAAAAGAAGACAAAGGGCTTTGTCTTTGTCTTGAGCAAAGGCGGGGGCAACAGGGCCAATGAGAAGGATGGACAGGAAACCAAGGAAGAGGTGAGGAGGGGGGTAACTGATGGGGCCAGGAAGCCTCTTCCTGGGGACCCTGGCAGAGTGGCACAGGGGCCAGGACCTCTGACCTTCTGCTGCTCGTCCGCTTCCCGCTTCTGCTGCACGATGATGACCAGGTACTCTTCACACTGTTTCTGGAACTCAGCCACCTTTTTCTTGGCATCCTCCAGCTCCAGGGACATCACTTCTACTTTTTCTCTAGTTTCATCAATCTTAAACAATCCAGTCCGCAGCTTATTGGCTTGGTCCAGCAGCTCCTGCCGTTTTTCTCCGAGAAGCCTGTAGAGGAGCTTGAGGTAAGCTGCATGTGTGGAGATGCTCTGAGGAAGGAGGTGTCCTCCATAATGGTCCTTCCTCAAACACCTCAGTCTCTCCCTTTCTGTGGCCACATTCTGCCCTCACATACAGACACAGTCTGCTTCCTGTCTTTACATAGCCTGGTCAGGTCTTTAGCATTTCCAGCAACGTCTCCACAGGGCTTCTTCTCCCTCTCACTTATTCTCTACACCATGATCGAAATCAGATTGTTAGCCGGGCGGTGGTGGCACAAGCCTTTAATCCCAGCACTTGGGAGGTGGAGGCAGGCAGATCTCTGTGAGTTCAAGGCCAACCTGGTCTACAAGAGCTAGTTCCAGRACAGGCTCCAAAGCTACAGAGAAACCCTGTCTCGAAAAACCAAAAAAAAAAAAAGAAAGAAAGAAAGAAATCAGGTTGCTAAGTACCATTCTGACACATTACTTCCTCTACCTGGGGCTCTTCCAGGGACCACATTGTGCAGCAGGCAACTGGATCGCAATGGTCCAGAAAACATGAACCCACCCAAAGGGGGCAAGTGAGCCCCACTGAGCGTCTCCCTCTCTCCGTAGGAATCAACGGAAAGACAGTCTTCCTACATTTCTGCTTAAAGAGAAGCCAGAAATCTGAATTTTTTAAAAAGAAATATGTGGGTATTTCCTGGACTAAAGGGTTTATCAAATGATTAGTGGAGCTGGAGACACGGAGCTCAGTGGTTAAAAGCACTAGCTGCTCTTCCAGAGGACCCAGGTTCAATTCCCAGCACCCACATGGCAACTCACAACTGTCTGTAACTCCAGTTCCAGGGGATCTGACACCAATGCACATAAAATAAATTTTAAAAATAATTGGTAAATAGAAAAAGGGGGAACATTACCCTGTATGTCCAGACACACGGGGCTCACCAATACAGCACTATAAAACAGTGCCTAGCACACAGTAGGTGCTTAAAAAATACATGTTAAATGGGCGAATTGATGCTATTATTGTTTTTAAAAATTGCTTTTTTTTTCCAACTTTAATCAAAATAACCAATCCATGTGACTGCAGTAGGTCATGCTTGTGATCCCAGTCCTAGGGAGGCTGAGGCAAAAGGATTACTGTGAGGCAATGCTCAGCTACATAGTGAGTTCAGAGCCAGGCTGGGCTACGTATGTGAGACACTGTCTGGAAGAAAGTCAAATAAGATAAAATATCCTTTCTGATAAGCCAGCAACAGTGTTCCCCTGACTTCCACAAACCACTCGAGGAACTGACAGACAGACAGACATCCGAAACAGCATGGGGCTCAGTCTCTGCACATGAAGTAGGGCCCAAGGCCTCAGCCTGTGCGATCTAATTCTGATTTCCAGTAGACAGTTAGAATCAAGCTGAATTGTAGGACACTCAGTCACTGTGTTAGGGAACCGCTTGGTGTGCGGGGAAATCTGCCCACATAGCTGATGTTCAAAGCGAAGTACTGGGTTAGATGTGAGAGCAGAAAACACTTCGCTTTTTCTGGTTTTTGTCTGCACTGCTTGTATTTTTCATTTTGGTTATATGCGTGTGCTTGGCACACACATATTGATCTGTATCTCTGGCCCTATTTACTTGTGTATTTTTAATTTGCTTTTTTTTTGAAACAGGGCCTCACTTTGTAGCCATGGTTGTCTTTGATCTCACTGTGTAGACCAGACTAGCCTTGAACTCACAGAGATTCACCTGCCTCTGCCTCCAGAGAGCTGAAGCGGGAGCCACCACTCCCAGCCTTGTGTATTTTTGAGATAAGATCCTTGTGTGTAGCCAGACTGTCCTTGAATTCATAATCCTCCTACATCAGGCTTCCTAGTGGGGACTTTATAGGCATGTGTCACTAAGCCCAGATATTTCATACAAATGGCCAGCCTAAGGGACACTAGAGGGAGAGAGGGAAGGATCACAAATATTATGGTAAACTCCCAGGTAACTTGTGGTCTGGAAAATATAGAGAACCGTCCCAGTAAATAAGGACAGACGGTATGAGGAGGCAGTGGAGCCTTGGGTCCATGACTGCAGGTCTAGCAAAGGCCTTCCCCACAGAAGCCCCTCCTCTCATTAACTTCCAGGGAACAACTAAGACCCTCTGTGACTCTGCCATCCCACCTTAGTGCCACACCCTCCAGCCTGTCCCCTTGGCCACATCCTGGGTATTTTCCAGGATATCATTTCACCAATCAACACCTTTGAAAGACACAGCCCCCGGCCCTCCTTGTCTCTCAGTTTCCGTACTTTTTATACCCAGACACGAGCTCCAGGTAGTTTGTGGGTGTGACATAGTTGTGTCTCCGCAGTTCCAACAGCATCTTCTGGGAATACTGAGCCACGGACCAGTGCATGGTGACAAAGATCTGGGCCACTTTCCTGTGGATCTGAAGTGAACAGTACAGAGTGGAAGACAGACGGTGTGGATCAGGGAATGGAGGGGAGGCATGGGTGTGGCCAAAGTGTCAGGAGGAAAGGGCTCACATTCTCCTGTGTCCCCAAGTCCACTCCTATCAGGTATTTCTCAGCCACCTCTAGCAAGGCCTCCCGGGGCCACTCTGAGAACCAGTTGATGGTCGTGCAGTTCACCAGGGCTGGGTACTGGCGAATCCAGTTCCTAGAGAGAAGGCGATGGCATTAAATCTCCTCACTGACGCCCTTAGCTTCCTAATACATGCCCAACTGCTTTGCAGAACCTGGGGGCCCCATCCTCCCCTCCTATCTGCTCATGCAGATTTATCTCTGCACAGAAGGTCCACCCAACATTTAGAAATGGTCTCTGATCAGAAAGGCCCAGATCCACATTTTGTAGATGTTGATCTTGAGCAAGTAGCTAACATACTCAGACATCAGTTTCCTCAGCCTTAGGAGGGGATTAACTGTATATACTAAGGTTGTTGGGAATTTGGTGAGGTAACCCAAGAAGAATGCTTAGCATGGCACCCCTGTGATAAATACACCATATGCCATAAATTAAAAACAGAAGCAAAACAGTAACCCAGTTTGTCTTGCTCTCCATAAGTTTATTTTGGTTTTATTTTTGAATTTTTTATTTATTTTTATTTTATATGCATTGGTATTTTGCCAGCATGTATGTCTGTGTGAGGGTCTCAGATCTTGGAGTTACAGACAGTTGTGTCCTGCCCTGTGGGTGCAGGGAATTGAACCCAGGTCCTCTGGAAGAGCAGTCAGTGCTCTTAACCACTGAGCCACCTCTCCAGGGCACCCCCCCCACTTTTTTTTTTTAAAGACAGGGTCTCACATACAGCCCTGGCTATGCTGGTTCTTGCTATGTAGCCCAGGCTGGCTTCAAATTTGCAGAAATCTTCTTGTTTTAGCCACCTGAGTTCTGAGATTATAGGCGTGCACTGTCTTGCCTAACCTCCTCCTTCTAGATCTGATTGTCCTGAAATATCTACTTATACCAAGAATGGATAAAAAATTGTTATGTATACATACTATGCAATTCTATTTATCCTCTAATGAAAAAGAAGACAATCTTGTCATACAGTACAATATGAATGAAACTGGAGGACATTATAGAAGTGAAATAAGTAAGTCACCGTTCCACGTGTCAAAAGCCGCCAAATTCAGAGATGAAAAGCAGAAAGGAAGTTTCTGGAAGCTGGGGGTGGGGAGTCACTCTCTGCTGGGTAAAGACTTTGAGTGTGGGAAAATGGGCTCTAGTGGGCTGTTCCAGATCAATATGGGTACCTAACACTACAGACCTGTGGAGGGAGTCACATGGGACACCCTAACAGGCAGTGTCACCTGAAGGGGTCTCCCACTGGGCTTAGGCACAGCACGATGTGCAGGTTGTTCCGCACGCGTTCAATGAGGTAGGTGAAGAGGCTGTCCGAGGATTCTGATATCTGCTCTGCCCGAGCCTGGTCTATGATCTGGCTCTGGATCTGGACAAAAGCCACAGTGAGTCAGAGCACTCACCGCAGAGTGAGCCAGACAGCAGGTTAGGCTGGCGGACTGAGGCCTGGGGGGATGAATGGTGAGAGGTGACCCTTCAGCCTCACAGGGCCTGATATGACGGCTGGGGACGGTACAGAAACAGACGTGGAATCTGTGGGTTTTGACGATTGTTAGAAAAGCCAAAGAACCAACTTAGTACTGAAGGAACTGTACCTCTTCAAATTCATCAGATTTGTAGAGATTAGGGACTTCACCGGAGCTAAGGATGTTGTTGATGTCTTCTAGGAAGGATTCATCAGAGATTTGGGTGTCCACGAAAAGGAAGGATGTGGTCTTGAGCTCCACCCCTGCCTGGCGATACAGACGCTTGATATCTGGCCAAACCAGAGAAAGACAAAGGCAAAGACTTCCTTCACACTCATCCTCCTCATCCTCCACGCTTCAGGACCCTTCCTTAGCCCATAAGCACCCACAGGACCCACGCCACCGTCCTATGCTGGGCACACAGTGGCTAGAGGTATCTCACCACCTGGCATGGCAGTCACTCAGGCACTCACCCTCCATTCTAAAACCTCTACCCTCTTCCAGTTCAGGAACCCAGGCATACCATCTCGGAACTCCTGTTTGCGATAGTGTTTGGTGACCTCGATCTGGAACGTGTTGTACTCGCAGATGGAAGAGGCCAAGCGGGCCAGACTCTGCCGTCCACTGCCCCCAATCCCCACCAAGAGCATGTTGCCTCGAGGCTGTCCAATTACCCGCACGATCCGCGTGACTGGGGAGTGGGGTGGAGGCAATGCACTGGGTGAGCAATCCCAACCAACTTCCAGGCCCTAGGTTAGGGACCAAAACCTCTGAAGCTGAAGCAGGAGTCAAGTAAGAGGGAAGAGGTTGGTGCCCAAGGCTCTAGTGGTGATTCAGCATTAGCCTTCACCTGGCCCACTAAACACCCTTGTGGTAGGTGTGGTAGCTTAAGCAGGAGGGTCACACGCTGAGACCAGCTTACTCTAGATAGTAATTTCCAAGCCAGCTAGGGCTACGCAGAAAGACCCTGTCTCAAAAAACAAAAATGAGTAAATAAACAGACTTATTTGGTACAAGGACATGTTGGACCAGAAAGGAAAACGACTCTAGAGCTTGACTTGAGAGTGCCCTTTGCAAGGAAGCTGCGGGTGGGAAGAACAAAGGGCCAGAGTAGCCAGCACTCACTGTGTTCGATGGCCTCTCGGAAGAGCACCAGCTGCATTGGCACAACAGAAGGGGAAAGATTGTACTCATTTAGGGCCGTTTCCATGGCTGTCTTCAAGACTGTCAGATCTACCAGGTCTTCATAGACCTTGGGCTCCTTCATGAAGTCCCCTAGGCCATGGGAGAAAGGCATCAGAGTCCCCAATGCCTGGTCCTCCCAGAGGTCCCTTGGGACCATTAGCATTGGGAATCCATGCCCTGGCCTTCTAACCCCAACCTCCTAAGACCCAAAGCAGTCGCAGCTCCTGACTCACCAAAGATAGGAGAACGTTTGTTGGGGCAGAGATTATGAAATGTGAAGTCAAAGAAGGTGCCAAGTTTGTCACTTAATATGCCCACAAAGGCTTCCATGTCAGTTGCATCAACCAGTCTGTCCGAGAAGACTCTGTTGAGAAATAAGTGGGGAGGGACTTAGGGCTAAAGAGGAGAACAGCCCTGGGGAAGGGAAAGTCAGCCAGAGGTGAAGGCAGGGGTTGGCAGGCAGCTGGGGAAGTACATCTGACCAGGCGCAAGGACACATCACCTGAAACACTCATGGATCCAGAGTCTGGTGATGCTGGACTTGGTATCATGGAAGTCCTTGTTGGCTCTAAGCATGCCCTGGAAAACCTGGAAAGTTGGAGCAGTGACTGGGTAAGAGGCAGAAAGAGATCCTTTGACAATCTGGAGGAGAGCAGAAAGCACAGCTGTACACCATCTCAGGAGAGGGGTGACTGGCACATGCTTTGCTGTGGAATTCTATTGCTATTTTTTAAAGATTAAAAAGTAATTCTGTGGGGCTGAAGATATGGCTCAGAGGTTAAGAGCACTGACTGCTCTTCCAGAGGACCTGAGTTCAATTCCCAGCCCCCACATGGTGGCTCAGAACCACCTATAATGAGATCTGGTGCCCTCTTCTGGTGTGTAGACATATGGTAGACAGAACATGGTATGCACAATAATAAATCTTAAAAAAAATGTGTATGTATGTATATCTGTGTGTGTGTCACATATGTGCAGGAGCCCACAGTGGCCAGAAAAAAGGCATTGAGCTGCCCAGAGCTGGAGTTACTGGTGGTTATGAGCCACTCAATACGGGTGCCAGGAACAAACTCGGCCTCTGCAAGAAAGGAAAGTGCACTGGACATGGCGGCACTGGACATGGCGGCACTGGACATGGCGGCACTGGACATGGTGGTGCACACCTTTAACCCCAGTATTCAGAGGCAGAGGCAAGTGGGTCTCTGTGAGTTTGAGGTCAGCTGGTCTACATAATGAGTTCCAGGATAGCCAGAGCTAAACAGTGAAACCCCATCTCAAAAATAAACAAACAAAAAACAAAACCAACAAAAATAAAACTAAACAGAACAGAAAGCATTCCTAATGGCTGACCCCATCCATCTCCCCAGCTCCTTGCTATGACATTCTTCTTAAAAGAAAAAAAAAACAGATTTATTTTTATTTTAGGTACATTGTATGAGTCTGTGTCTACATGTGTGTCTGTGTACTGCATACATGCAGTGCCTGCAGAGGCTGGAAGAACTGGAGTTACAGACAGTTGTGAGTCACCATGTGGGTGCTGGGAACAGAACCTAAGTCTTCTGCAAGAACAGCCAGTGTTCTTAACTGCTGAGGCCCTGCTATGGAGTGTGAAGGCTTATTTTAAGAAGAAAAGGATGGTGGTGGTGCATGCCTTTAATTCCAGCACTCAGGAGGCAGAGGCAGACGGGTCTCTGTGAGTTCTAGGCCAGCCTGGTCTACAGCAGAGTTCCAGGACAGCCAGGGCTACACAGAGAAACCCTGTCTCAAAAATCAAACAAAGAAAACAAACAAACAAACCTGAGAAGAGGAAACAGTAGCAACAGGGGCTGCAGAGGCTGCCCAAGGTCAAAGTGCAGAGGTCAGAGCAAGCTGACCTTGGAGATGTCCCGGAGGTTGAAGAGGTAATGGATCTTAGCAGGTGTGGGCAGGAAGCGCTGCACCACTGTATTGTACACATCCAAAGTGGCCTCTGTCACCACGTTCCCGATGGGCTTTACCTCCTCTTCAAAGTCCTGAAGCTTCTGGTTGATCATGGTGCCAAATATGCGGATGATCTGCGATTCCTGGAAAGAGACCTCAGACTCACTTTCCAGGGCTCCTGGGCCCACAGCCAGGGCCAGGGTGAGGCAAATACAGGGCTCCCTCATGGCAGAACTGAAGAAGCATTAATCAAACAAACAAAAACACCACTGAGAAATAATTTTTATGAAAAATATCCATAATAAACAAACATTCTAAACAGAGATGGGCTGGTGCATTGGCTCTTCTTTCATCCCAGGCTTCACTGTGGCTCAGTAGTGCACTGTATGGATCTTACATGTGGAATTTTGGTACCTTGTTCATGGAAAACTTTTTATATTACTTTTTTTTAAAGTTAATTTTATGTATCTGTATGTGGGCATGTGCATGCCTGTCACAGCACACATGTGGAGATTATAGGCCAATCTGTGCAAGATGGCTCTCTCCTCCCACCATGTAGGCCCCAGGGATAGGGCTCAGGCTGTAAGGATTGGTGGCAGGTGCCTTTACCTACTTGACTTAATTTAATTAATTAATTAATTTTTGTTTTTGTTTTTTGAGACAGGGTTTCTCTGTAGCTATGGAGTCAGTCCTGGAACTTGCGCTGTAGACCAGGCTGACCTCGAACTCACAGAGATCTGCCTGCCTCTGCCTCCTTAGTGCTGGGATTAAAGGTGTGTGCCACCACCGCCCGGCTTTGACTTAATTTTAATTTGAAGAAAATATTTAATTAAGAGCCAGGTGTAGCGATACACGCCTAGAAACATGGCATTTGGGAGGCTGAGGTAGAAAGGGTTGAGTTTTAAAGCTACCTCGGCCTACATTTAGTGCGACCTTGTCTCAAAAACGAAGAAAAGAATATTTCTCCTGCTGTGTTTCATGTGGCTTTGGCTTTCAGTCCCCTTTAACTTGCATTCACCTCTCCCTAACCCTAGCACTGCTTTGGCTGTTGGGTTTATAAGATCCATCTTCCTGAGTTTGCTTCCACCCCAGGCAGTCTCTGTCCACGGAGACCACAAGCTCCACATTCCAGAGCCAGCAGGCCACACTTGAAAACCCTGCAGCTGTCCTGGCTCAGATGCCAAGGCTTCCACAGAGGGCCCCACCTCTGCTTGTCCACAGCTCCCTGAAAGCAACTCTGCTCAAGGCTCAGCGGCCTGGCTTGATCTGCTCCCTCATTCCATGGGCCTGGGATGGTTTTGCCTGGTACAGTCCCCACTCCCACCCCCCAGCCCACCCCCCATGGCCTCACAGTGGGGAAGGTCATGTTGATAATGTTGAATCGACTCTGCAGTCTCGGGGAGATAACAGTCCGTCCACCCCCTGGAGGGCCCATGGCGGCCATCAGGAACATGTCCTAGAGAGCAGACACAAAGATGGGGGAGACACAGTAGGATGAAGAGAGACAGAAACAGTGGTGATGTTTCATGACAGCTAGGTCAGAGGACCCTGAACGTTTCTAACAGAAACAGTCCGTGTTCGAGGTGCTAGATGCTTTAGTCACCCTGATCTGATCATTACATATCTATATCACACTTACATTAATTTACACAATTAATATTGCATGTATTAAAACATTATGCTGGCTGGGCACGGTGGCATGTGTCTCAAATCCCTGAACTCAGGAGGCAGAGCCAGGAGAATCTCTGTGAGTTCAAGAGACCAGCCTGGTCTACAGAGAGAGTTCCAGGACAGCCAGAAATACAACATAGAAAGACCCTGTCTTTAAGAAAAGAAAGGCAAAGAAGAAGAGAGAAAGTCCAGTAAGAGAGTCATAATCCTGCGAGAGGAGAGCGAGGACAGAAGGGAGGTGTCTGGGCTGTGAGTGGGGGTTATGGCAAGCATGGGAAAAGGAGGAGAGTCTGTGAACATGGGGTTAAGATCTGGCTCTGAGGACTTTGCTGACATGTGGGTGAGCAGAGGAGGCCTGGAGGCCAGGAGACATGGAGAACAAGCCTCTCAGGTCAACAAGTGTAGGACAGACTCAGTGAGGAGAGTTACAATGAGGGTCAGCAACTCAGGAGCCAGATGTACAGCCCCCAGGAAGGGACAGTGCATTCCTGCATAGGGAGGAGCCCTAGGGCCCAGGGGAGCAGGGACTGGGCCTGCCAAGCACAGGAGAGAACAGTCTCAGGTGCTTACACGAATGTGCTTGATGCTCTGCTTCAGACGATCATACCAGAAGCCATAGTCAATCCAGAGGCGTATCAGCTCCAGGGGTGGCTGGGACCCAAACATGTCCTTAGCAGGCATATTTAGGTCATCCATAAAAGTGATCATGCTTTTGCCCCCGAATGGCACGTACACACCCTTGGTTCGCTTCTCCACTCTGCTCTCAATGATGCTCTGCACGTTGTTCGATGTAGTCTGGTGGGAGGGCACAGAGCAGTTGTGAGGGTCCCCAGAGAAATAAGGGACCATGAAGGCCTGTCAGCTGAGCACCTGAGTTCCAAGAGAGAGCCGATGGCAAGGAGCTGGCAGTCCAAGCCCCCTGACATACCTGTGCAGACATGTTGACAATGAGCACTGACCACTGGCTGGAGGGCAAGGACTGCAGAACACTCTGGGCTATGGAGGTCTTTCCAGTTCCTACAGGACCCACCAGTAAGACGGGATTCTGGTTGGCCACCAAGGTGCTGACTAGATAGTTGTATCGGACGGTATCAACAGTAGGTACCATGATCTTATAGAAAGGGGCACTAGGGAAGAAAGGAATGGCAGCTGACTTAGGACCATTTGGCTGCCCCAGTTTAGCTCTCACTTCCTTCTTCCTCTTAGCATTTACCTTCTTCTGGTGCCACCATGGTCTAACAACCCGACCTGCCCTCTAGGTCCTGGAGGTGTGGCATTCTCCTTGAAGGCCCTGTTCCGAGTCCCCTAGACCTTACTTCCTAAACCCAGTCATCTCTTCCCTGGAGTTGGCTTTCTCCTTTTACAGGTCACCCTGGCTTCTGGCCCCATCACCCTTGATGTATCTGCCACGGACTGCAGGACCAAGCTCTACGCAAACCCCAGGCTCTGCTCTCACTTTGGAGGATAACGCCAACTCTTAGGGAGCTTCTCCTCAAACGATGTCCAAGTCCGTATCTTGGGGTTCACGAAGTATTCATACACTGTGTCCTAAGGAAAGAAGGTGAGTCATCCCTACTGGACTTCCTTCAGGTCTTACCAGGCAGAGGCAGGGCCTGCGGACTAATGAAGGAAGAAGAGAGTCGCAGCAAAGTGGGAAGCCAGGCAGAATCGGAAGACCAGCAGTGCCTTGCAAGTCCTGGAAACATAGGACATACGGGGCAGCTACTTTAGGAGCCCTGACCTTATTGGGAAAAGAGCCCTCGATTTCCCGAAGGTAACTGTCAATCTTCTTGCGTCCATCCTCATCCACAGAGGCACACACAGACCAGATCATGCTGAACACAAATGTCATCTCCACCATAAAGGCATAGTGATCAGTGTCAGCTGGGTTCACCTGGGTAGAGAAGAGAAGAGGTTCAGGAGCCCAGTGTGCTGAACTTGCCTTAAAACAATTTTCATTCCTCAAGATACAGAAGCCACACTTTTAGGAGACAAAAGGATCTATTCTAGCAGATTACCACGAAGGCAGAAGCCCTACCTTCTCTCCCAGTTCTGTGTGCGATTGTTTTCCAGATGTCGCATTCATCTACAACCTACTCACGGATTTAAGATAAATCTGGGACTCCTTACAGCACTGCCTTGCTCAGAGCTGCCTCTAGGCTAAGTCTTAAGAACACAACTGTCATTTGGCCACCCCAGGCCCGCCCTGGAGGAGCACTCACGGGTGTTCAACTGGGTGTTCAAGGAGAAAGACATGTGGTGACCTGTTTGTAACTGGAAATGACCTAAACATCTACCCGTAGAGGAAGGGGAAGTAAAACACAAAGGGTTAACATGGATGTGCACCTGCACATCGCGGTACTCAACTCAACGTCACGCTTTCGCTTCGACAAGCATGTTGCGTGTATCAACATTCATTTCTTGGTTTTTTGTTCATTTGTTTTGTTTCTGAGCCACGGATGTCCTGGGACTTGCTATGTAGAACAGGCTGGTCTCACATTTACGGGGCTCATCTGTGTCTGCTCCTAAAAGCTGAGATTTAGGGTGTGCACTATCATGCCACACCATAGTCTATTTCCAGAACAGGACAACATCTATGGGTATTTGTGGGGCCTTTTGTCAATAAGAGTTTTTGTTTGTTTGATTAGGTGTTTGTTTTTTGGTTTTGGGTTTGTTTTTTTGTTTTTTTGTTTTGTTTTTTGTTTTGATTTGTTTTTGTCTTGTTTTGTTTCTTTGTTTTTGGGACAAGGCCTCCCTGCACAGCCCAGGCTAGCCTGCAATTCCCTGTGTAGACCCAGGAGGCTTTGCGCCACTGGCTTTGAGCACCTTTAGTGCACCTAAAATGATGCAAATGTACTTCAGTAGTTACTTCTGTGATGGGAAAAGAAAACAAATTAGGAAAGGGGAGATAAACAGACAGGGCTTGAAAAGCCTGGTGTGATGGCTCAGGTCTGCGATCCCAGCACAGAGAAGGCGAAAGGATCAAAAGTTCAAGGCTATACAGCCAGATCCTGTCTTTAAAAAGGGAAAGAAATATCTAACTTTTAAAAAGAAACTAAACTCAATGATTACTTACAAAATTAAAATTTAGTTTTGGAGCCGGGCGATGGTGGTGCACGCCTTTAATCCCAGCACTCAGGAGGCAGAAGCAGGGGGATCTCTGTGAGTTTGAGACCAACCTGGTCTACAGAGTTCCAGGACAGCCAGGGCTGTTACACAGAGAAACCCTGTCTCGAAAAACCCAAACCAACCAACCAACAAAACAAACAAAAATTATCCAGGTGCAACTGCTCGCATCGACAATCAACACACTGGGGAGGCAGAGTCAGGAGGATCCCTGGGGCTTGCTGGCTGACCAGTCTAGCCAAATCAGGAAGCTCCAGGTTCAGCGAGAGATCTTGCCTCAGAAAACAAAGACAGAGTGACAAGGGAAGATGAAGACACCTGATGTTGACTTCTGTCTCCACGTGCACATGCACACACATACTCATTAATATGTACATGCCAAATACAATAATACTAAGCTTAGTCAGGCATGGTGGCATACACCTTTGTCAGAAGTATCCAAGCTGCCAGCATGAAATAGTGAGACCCTGTCTCAAAACAAAATTAAGTTCAAATCATTCCAGCTCAATAGTGAACATATCCTACTTAGAGCCCGTGGTCTCCCTTCCCTGCCTGAGGGGTCTACGACAGATGCTGTTGTTCTGGAAGTAGGCATGAAGCCCAGAGGGCTGCCTGACTCCGTGTGTGGGAAACAGCCCGCCAACTCAGCATCTTCCTGCCATCTCTGACATATCACAGAGGCGCAGCCGCGGCCAGAGCTGAGGAGCTCTTGGTAACAGATTCTGGACAGTGATGCTTGGGACTGCAGATAAATCTGCACATGCTTATAATCCCAGGGCTGAGAGGCAGAGGTCGGAGGCTTGTCATTAGGCTGAGTCTCGCCAGGACTGCACAGAGAATACAATATAGAGACAGGATTATAGGATTATGACCAGTGTGGAATGATAGACTTGGGCTTGTAACAATCCTCAATCATCAAAATATAGACAGGAAAGGTGGTTGAGGATCTCTGGCCTGTTAGATGAGCCAGGGACTCTGCAGTCAAGAGGCCTTAGCAACTCCCCCAGGAGCCCGCAGCAGTCAGCCAGGCCCTGTCCACCACAACCACGTGTGACGAGAAGACAGGGATAAAAACTTTTGTAGACGTGTTGGAAGAGACACGCGATAGGACTTAGCAGAGCGTGCTACTCAGGCAGTGGATAGGTACAACCATGGTACTGCAAGCCACACCTTTCTTTCCTTTCCTTTCTTCTCTCTCTCTCTCTTCTTTCTTTCTTTCTTTCCTTCCTTCCTTCCTTCCTTCTTTCTTTCTTTCCTTTCTTTCTTTCTTGAGACAGGGTCTCTCTACATAGCCCTGGGTATCCTGGAATTCACAATGTAGACCAGGCTAGCCTTGACCTCACAGAGCTCCACCTGCTTCTGCCTTCTGAGTGTTGAGATTAAAGGCATGTCCCAGTACACCTGGCTCATTTTTCTTTCTTAAGTGGTTTTTGTTCTTTTGTTTTGAGGCAGGGTCTCACTGTGTAGTATAAGCTGTCCTTGAGCTCAATTTACAAACCAGGCTGGCCTAGAATCCAAGATCTTCCTACTTGGGCTTCATAAGTCTGTGATTCCAGGTGTGTGCCACTATTCCTGGCCATGACGAATAACTCACAGTGTCAGGGATCTTAACAGCTGTTCATTATATAATCATAGTTTTGTTACCTGGTAACATCGTTAAAAATAATGCAAAGTATTTCTAAAGCAACAATTTAATCTCAACAACAACAACAATTTTTTTAGCCTTTCCTCCCCAATTCTAAATGGAACAAAATTTTTCTGAACTATCAATTCACCTGGAATTTTCTAGAACTTCTCATCAGAAATATACCAAGGAATATTAGCCGTGTTTTCAAAGTACTTTTGAAAACTTTTGTACTTTCAAAGTACAAAAAAAGCCAAGGAGTGGAATATGAGTAGGAACTATAGGAAGAGCCCCTCTCAAGCTCATCACGCATCGTTTCCTCCTTTTCCTTCTGTCCTGTGAATATGAGGCAGGCCTCTGCCACTGAGTTTTCTACTAGCCCATGTGACATTTAATTCCGAATTCCTAGTCTGGACTTTCAGCTTAGTAAATGTTCAAGCATGTGTATCTATTCATTCATTCACATTCACACACACACCCCTCCCCACCCACACAGTTAGGCTGAAGCCTCTCCTTTAAGTTCCCAGTTCAAATCCTTGTTCAAATAGAAGGTGTCCAGGTGGAGTAGCAGCCCCTGCTCCCGCCCTGCCTGGACCGGCTCCTCTCCTTACCCCATTCTCTGGTGTGGCCAGGACGGAGTAGAGCTTACAGAGGGAGATGATGCTGCTGTACTCGGGAACCGGCACGAGCTCATTGCAATTATCCTTTTTGAAGTTCAGAATCTTGTTGATGAACTTTTCAAACATGCGCTGAAGGAGCTCTACTTCCATCTGGATGTGAGCAGGAAGAGACGCTCTGCTTTGTCCAGTGCTGTTTACTCTGGGCCACCCTAGTCACTTCTCCTCGATTCCCTTTTTACCTTTGGCCGCTTGTCCAGCCATGACTGAACATACGGCTTCCAGCCCAGGTCAATATAGTCAGTGTAGACCATCCCACAGCGAGACACAGTGGCTGGAGAGGCCACAGCCAGGTTCTCCACTTCAAACAAGAGAGACACCTAAAGATACAGACTTTGGTCAGAACCTCATCATCTGCAGCACATCCAGAGTATATCCAGAGTATAAAAACACCCTCGAATTCAGCCTAGAATATATATATATATATATATANTTGGAGCCTATCCTGGAACTAGCTCTTGTAGACCAGGCTGACCTTGAACTCACATAGATCCTCCTGTCTCTGCCTTCGAGTGCAGGGATTAAAGGCGTGCGCCACCACCGCCCCGGCATGACCTGAGGTTTATAAAAAGCTGCTTTCTGTGGTAGTTTGAATGAAGAATGGACCCCACACGTTCATGTATTGAGTGTTTGGTCACCAGAGAGTGGCACTATGTTAGGAAGGAAGGCCTTGTTGAAGTAGGCATAGCCTCACTGAAGGAAGTGGGCTTTGAGGTTTCAGAAGCCCACCCCAGACTCCGTCCCTCTGCCCCTCTGCCTTTGGAGCAAGATGCAGCGTTCTCAGCTCCAGCTCCATCGTCTGCCTGCATGCCACCATACTCTACCGTGATGAAGACGGACTGAACCTCTGAAACTGTAAACAAGTCCCTCAATTAAATGGTTTTTCTTATACTAGTTGCCTGGTTCCTGATGTCTCGTCACAGCAATAGAACAGTGATTCAGACACTTTCTACAAGAAATTAGAGCTTATTCAAAATTATCAGAAAAAAATCACTCTCTGGCTTGCATGGAAGAAAAGAGTGGGTGGCAGATGCCTATAACATGGCATTTGGGAGGTAGAGGCAGAGGTAGGAGACTCAGGAGACAAGGTTATCCTTAGCTACCTAGCAAATTCAAGGCTAGCCTAGGTTATGTTAGATGCCATCTAAAATGAAAGAAAGAGAAGGGGAGGGGAAGGAGAGAGAGAGGGATGGAGCGAGGAGAAATCAAGGGGAAAAGGTGGGTGTGACATCCCAGGAGATCATAACCTTGGTGTAGAATATGAAGGCCACACCTCACAGGGCAGTGGAAATGAAGCCGAGGACAGCCTGAGTCTATACAGTGATTTCTAGACACAAAGCTCTTGCTGTACAACTGTTCCATGGTAGCAATGGTTCCCCTGTCTCCTGTGCTGGGGAACCCAGAGGCAGAGGCCTATCTAGGTAAGCTCTCCTCCACCCACCCCCTCCCGAGCCCACATGCAGCCTAGAAAAGCATTTGCTCTGAGCTGTCCCTGAATCCCCACCTTCCTCTCAGCTCCCCGCCCATCCCCACCGCCTCCTACCCTACAGGGCTCTGGGATTCCCCAGCAGGCATCAGCACCTGCTCCGGCATTGAGATGCGCTCTCCATTGATGAGGGTCAGCACTTTATTGTCGTCCATGACAGAGTTCATGCTCTCGATCCACAGTGTGTCCACAGGGCCATCGAAAAGGATCCATTTCTCATCTGGCTTCTCATCTTAACACAGGCAGTGGATGAGGAAACTGAGAGACTTCCCTCTCCCCACATTCCCTCTCCCCCCTACCCCCTCTCTCTCTCCCCCTCTCCTTCCTCTCTCTCCCCCTCTCCTCCCTTGTCCTTCCGTGTTTTAAGGCCTTTCCTAGGCATCTTTCACCTTTGCTGGTGCTTCCTGTGCCCAGGGTCCCCACTCTCTCAGGAGCTGCTGACATCTCCACTCGCCCACCCGACCCACTGGGTACCTGCACATGCGGCCCGCATGACACTAGACAAGATGCCATCTGTCCACTCACTGGTGCTGAGGTCATATTCTCCATACAGTTCCCCTAAGGACAGTGCCTTTGGGTTCAAAGGGAACTCCTAAAATGACACCAGAAGGGACTTCTGAGGTTCTGGCAGCCCAAACTCCCACTGCCCCTGCCCCTTATGCCAATCCTATCTCTTAGCTCCTGCTAGACCCCGCGGCTCCTCTCTCCCAGGTCTCCACGGGTCCGGCCGGCCCCTCCCAGCACCTGCCAGCCATGTCAGTGCCCCACTGCATACTCTAACGATGTTGAAGTTGGGATCTCCAGCACGGCACAGGGACGTCAAGGAGGCCTGCAGGATTTTCCAGGAGGTGGTCTTGCTACTGCCAGTACCACCCACAATCATGGTGGAGTGGCGGGAGTTCTTGGTTTCATACAACTGTAAAACCTTGGTGAGGGTAAACTGTGTGATCTGCAGGCCCATTTCTCGGATCTCCTGCTCAATGGTGTCCTGCAGCTGAGAAAGGCAGAAGAAAACTATGAGTCATCCGAGGGACTTGCAAACACCCTTCAGTGACTGGGGACAAATGGCGCTAAGGTCTTTGCACTCAGACCCCATCGTTAATTCACTGAGCACTGGCTGGTGGCAGAGGTGAGATACTGAGTGGTAGGGTACTTGTCTGGAATATGCAAGGCATATTGGTAGTAAGGTTTGAGCCTTACTACCAAGGAATGAAGGAAGGCAGGAGGGAGTCAGGGAGGAAGGGAAAGAGAGAGAGAGGGAGGGAAGGAAAAAAGGCAGGCAGGTAGGCTGGCTCATTAGAGCTGGGGAGGCAGCTTGATGGGTACAAGCATCTGTTACTCAACCATGGGGCCCTGAATCTAGACTCACAGCACCCACACAGTAGTCTGCACACGGCTGTACATGAACCTGCAGCTCCAATGCTATGGCAGAATGGAGACTTTGGAGCTTGATCATTGGGCCTTGCTGGTGACCAGTCATGTACTAGGGGCAGTGGGAGACCCTGTCTCCAAGGAATAAGGTAAAGAGTGACAGATCAGGCCAGCCTGTGTCCTTTTATGACCACTGTGTTTATATACCCATGCACACACACTACACACATACACACATGTATGCACGCACACACATGTGCACACACACACTCACAGGAGAGCAAAAAAAATCAGGCTCTAAAGTCAGTCAGCCTGGTTTCTTAGCTTTCAGTTTTGTAATTTTGAGTATTTTTTTCCTCAGGAATTCATCAGTCTCCTTGTATGTACAATGTCTAGTGGAGTTCTACACAGTTTTTAGCATTATTCAACAAATATTTATTGAACCTCTAGGACAATGTGCTAAGTACTAGAGATACAGCTGGGAACGAAGTAATTTTACCATGCTGGAAGACCTCACTGTCCTGGGCTGGAGAGATGGCTCAGCAGTTAAGAGCACTGACTGCTCTTCCGGAGGAACTGGATTTAGTTCCCAGCACCCACACGGCAGCTCACAACCATCTATAACTCCAGTTCTGGGGATTCTACGTTTTCTTCTGGTCTTTGTGACCAGCATGCACGGGTACACAGGTATACAAGCAAACAAAATATCCCCATGCACAACAATAAATTAATTTAAAAAAGAATCACATAAAGTACTTCTAGACCATAGAAAGTTGCGAGACACAGGAAGTGTGTGTATCTCCTTAACTAGATTCTTCCAATGCTAGCATCCATGTAACTGAGCTCACCAGAAAGAATCTATGCCCAGGAATCTTCTTGGTTGCTTTATCTGTTTTCTCAGTCTTACTCTATAGTCCAAGCTAGCCTAGAATTCATCATGTAGCCCAAGCTGACTTCAGAATCATAGTGACCCTCTGGCCTCCGTCTCCCGAGTACTGAGATTACAGGTATGAGCATACATTTGTTATATTTTTATACACATTGGTCATTTTATCATTTTGCAATGTTCTCCTTTACTTTTTATTTGTTTCTGATTCTGTTTTTCAAGACAAGGTTTCTCCATGTAACAGCTCTGACTGTCCTGGAACTCACTCTGTAGACCAGGCTGACCTTGAATTCACAGAGATCTCTGCCTTCTGAATGTTGGCTTTAAAGGTATGCGCCACCACCGCCTGGGTTCTCTTCTACTTTTTTTAACTTATTTTTTATTTTATGTTCATTGGTGTTTTGCCTGCATGTATATCTGTGTGACAGTATTAGAAGCCCTGGAACTGTGAAGTTACAGACAGGTGTGAGTTGCCATGTGGGTGCTGGGAATTGAACCTGGGTCCTCTGGACGAGCAGCCAGTGCTCTTAACTGCTGAGCCATCTCTCCAGGCCGTCTCCTCTACTTTTTAATAATGTTTCTTTCCAAAGGTCTGTTTACTTTAGGGATGGCAAGACGGCGTACAGGCTAAAGGCATTTGCTATGGGGAAGGAGAGAACCCAGTCCACAAGGCTGTCCTCTGGCGCCCATACATGCGCTATGGCGGATTCATGGATTACATGGCTAGGGTTTCTATATGTTCTTTGTGTGCTCGAGAGAAATGGCTGTTCTTTGATTCGTGAGTGAAATCTCTTTAGATGCGAATCAATTCAAAGGTGCCCGTCGTGCTGCTGAAATTGCCCATGACAGCGATTTGTGGTCAGCCTGACCTGCTTACTGAGAGGTAGATTGTCATGTGATTGTCTATGTCTCCTTATCATTCAGCTGATTCAGCTTTAGTTCTTTTGAGTCTATTATTAAGTACATCCAAATTAGATCTGTTTTATCTTCCTGGTGAATCAAACGTTTTATTATCATGAAGTGACCCTCTATTTTCAGGAAAGCTTTTTGCCTTAAAAGCTATGCTGTCATGGTGAGTGGTTAGCCGGCAGATCTTCTCTTGGGTTCTCAGTCTTTGTCTTTCAGTCTCAGGTGTGTGTCTGGGAAACACTACCAAGTATTAGCATAAGGATGTGGACTTTTCTTCCAGACCATTTGGTTTTCCCCAACGACTCTAACAATTACTGTGGCTTTTGCTCACCTGCTTTTTTTCCTTTTCTTCTTCTTCTTCTTCTTCTTCTTCTTCTTCTTCTTCTTCTTC
>LOJH01008639.1:13145-25880 GCA_001685095.1 Ellobius talpinus
AATGCTGGGAGAAAGAAGGTGGAGTCAAAGAGAAGCCATGTAGCCCTGCCAGAGATAGATGCCGGAACTTTACGCAGTAAGCCGCAGCCTTGTGGAGATATACAGATTAATGGAGATGAGTTATTTTAAGATATGAGTTAGCCAAAAACGTGCTTAAGCTATTGGCCAAACAGTATTGCAAATAATATAGTTTCTGTGTGATTATTTCTGGACTGAGCAGCTGGGAATGAACAAGGGGCCTTTTACAACAGAGTAGAACTAAAGAGGTAAGAGATGCCCAAAATGCTGGAACACCACCCTGGCACAGGTGTCCCAGACTGAATGACAAGAAAAAGACAGAGAATGGGCTAAACAACGTTCATCACTCTTTGCCTCCTGATACAGGATCCAGTGTGAGCAGCTGCCCCAGTTTGTTCCCCATCTCTTCCTCGCCATGGTGGACTGCATCTCTCTGAACTGTGAGAAAAAAAAACCAACCTTTCCCCCTCTTGAGTTTTTCTCCTACTAGGTAATTTTCCAGTTATTTGGAAAAATAATACAGTTGATGACCTGAAACTTGTGTCTTCTTTTCCAGTCCCCATACATTTATTTAGAACTCCAAATAGGTCGGCTTCCTTTCTCCTTTCAAATGCACCGTACCTTTTGTATAAGTTGGCAAAGGCGGTAGTCCAGCTACCCAAATTCTTAACCCAAAATGAACTTTGGTCTTTATTAATTATGACTGTGCTGTATTATATTTAGGGCTTATTTATATACCAAGATTTGATCATTATTAGTACTTTGTATCTTGAATTTTCTTGTACTAGGAATCAATCAGTCATGTGTATTAATGAAATTCTCATGTATTATCTACATCCGTGTATGCAGGCATACGTACTTGTACCTGTGGAGGCCAGTGGTCAATACTGGTACCTTCCTAAATCATCCTTCAGCTACTATTGCTTTTTGTTTGTGAAACAGGGTCTCCTCACTGAATCTATCATTGCATCAGCCTCCTTTTAGTATGTTTAAGCCTGAATCTGGACATTTACAGTTATCCCTCAATAGAATTCCCTTGCCAAGGCATTCTGATACCTGAAGATATTAGACAGTGCAAGGCAGGGCATCCTAATGTCCCAAAAGAGTTTGCTACATTTGAGCAAGAAGAAAGAAAATGAGATGGGAATGCACACTACGGACCCTCAAATTTTAAGACCAACCTGCATTCTCTGTACCTTCAGCTCTCACTCCCACACCACAGTCTGGACTCTGCAGTATATGCATTGCCCCTCCTTTGCCAAGAAGAAGGCAAAGGAAACCCTTTCCACTGTTCAAGTGAGACACAGTGAAGTAAGGCAGCTGGTGAGTGTCTCACAGTTAGCGATAGTGCAGCCAACTGCACACCTGACTCATGTCAGCCCTTCCTTCAGTCTATCTGGTGCTCTGACTCTGTTCAGTTCACTTTCACTTCCTTGTGAGAACTGTTTCTCTCTCTCTCTCTCTCTCTCTCTNCACACACACACACACACACACACACACACACAAAACCCAGAAACATTAAAAAGATTATGAGTAAAGAAGTCCTCAAAGGCTGAGCCAAGGTTACTAGTATCTATACTAGTATTACTAGTATTGTATTACTAGTGTGCCTTAAATACCCATGTGCTAAGTGACGGGGGTAGCTAATGGTGCTGATGAAAGGAGGCAAAACCTTGAGGATGTGGGACTTAGTGGGAAGAAGTCAGGTCATTGGAGGTGTGTCCTTGGAGTCCATATCAGGCATGGCTCCTTCTTGTCTGCGTTTTGCTTTTAGCTACCATCTGAGCAGACAGAAAACTAACACCTACATTGACTGATAATGTAGACTCTAACTGCTTGCTCTCTCATTAACCACCAACCCTGCACACAAGCAGGGTAAATGGTGTCACACAGGAGGGAACAACACTAGGGATGCATTTCTTGCATTTCTTTTTTCTTTTNCTACTGCATGTACTGGCTTTTGGGATCCTATTCTATTTGGATGCATACCTTCCTGGGATGTGTTTCTTGTCTCGCCCTTTGGTCTTCAGGAAATCCTTCTGATGTTCTGTGGCTCTATCAGCCACATCCCTGAGCAGAGAGCTGTTCAATCCTGACACACCCTACAGAGGCTGGGGGGAAAAGCTCAGGCCAGACTCTCCCTCAGGAGGCAGCCAACGCTGCCATCAGCTAGAGTTTTCTTTATTTTCATGGTCTTGGGGACTGAATTGTGTATTTAATTTTCACTGGCTCATTGGACTTAAAGCATGCCCAGTAGCCTTTCAAGTATTTCCAGTGTCTACAGTGACTTATATGTCTCTCCATTGGGCTCTCTCCTCCCGCTTTCTCTGCGTCCCTCCCCCAACTTCCTCTCTGTCTATCTTCCTTCACCTTTCTCTCCTTTCTAAGTATCTCTGCCTTTAATTTTGATTCTTGAAGAATTGCCCCCTTGGATTGAAAAAGAAAATACTCATAACACAACAATAAAAATTGACAGAAGATTATCTCAATTTAGTAAACAACAAACAAACAAATGTATCATCAGAAACCCTCAGCAGCCCGAGAAAACACTTAAAAGGAAATGAGGCTGCATTCCGTTTCTGGTCCCCTGGGGCAAACACTTCACAGTGTGACAGTGCACTTCACTTACACAATCATTTTAAACTCACTTATCACTTCATCCACATTTCGTATAATACAGGGAAGAATGCGCTTGAAAAGCAAAGCACCGTGCGTTAAGAAGCCCTGTCATGGTTCAGGCCCAGTTCAATTTTATAGGTTTTTATGGCAGCCCCCAGCTATGCTGCCATATGGTAATCAAAGCCAGGCTCCTTCCTATCATCTTATGTATATTTCAGATTTCCAAACTCCGGGGCTAGAAGCCTAAATGCATTTTGTTTCTCAAACATTCTGAGAAATGATAGAGGCTCTGCAAAAGCCTATCTAGATTGGATCTAAATGGAATTACGCCAGTACTGCAGGACTGAAGATCAACCAGAATAATGCAGTAGCTATTTGCCCGGGAAGGCAAAGCATCAGCTACCACCAGCTCAGGTTTCTCTGTCCAGCCTCCACTCCTATTTTCCCACTTAGGTGAGCTCTTAGAGGCAATTAACCCTCCTTCAATTTACAGAGGAAGATAATGGAGTCACTCAAACCTTTGTCTGTTCACTGTAAGTCATTTATTTCCACAAAACAATCTCTTTCTTTAACTCGGTAAGAATTTACGGAGCACTTAATTGGTGACAAGCCTTAGGCAGTGGAAGCACACTACAATTTTGGGTGAAGGAAAGGGGCTTGGAAGTCAGAGGAATCAAGACTTTGTACCCAGTTTTGCCCCCTGAGAGCTAGGTGATGTCTGCCCACTTCTTAGTGACTAAAACTATGGAGAAGTCGCTATTAGTTTTCTCCTTTCCACATGTGATGTATGATTAATCCACAGACCTCCACCCACAGGCCACTCTGTGGCTTAAATGAGATACTGCACTTAAAGCACTTAGTATGTACATTTGTAGGAATCCAGTCAAGGGCAGTTACGACCAGGATAGCTGAGTACAATAAGGTCCCTACTTTCTCAGGGGCTAGAAGCTCCCAGTCTAGGAACAAGCTGAGAAGCCATGAATAACAACAGAATTAGTTCACAACAGGAAGCACAGGATCAGGCTGGAGCTGAGAATTCTGTGCAGCCTTGAACTAGACTGAGGAGGAGGGATCCCCAGGAAAAACTGCTGGGTACCAAAGATGGACTTCTATGGTTTTCAGTTTGAGTTGCTTTTTTTTTAAAATTCATTTTTAAGACTCTTTAGTAAATTAATTGTATAGCAAATTTAAGAGGAATGAGACAATGGCGATGGTGTTGACACCTTGGTCTAGAACAGGGATGACTGTGCTCATTCCTCCTTTGGCTGACGAGACTGATGTGGAATTCCTCTATTCACATCTCTCTGAACAGAAACCAGCCCAATAGAAGAAATGGAAAGTTGGGAATATGCTGTCCCTACATTGATATCATATGCTAAAAGTTTTGGTTTTTTTCTGGCTAATTACAAATATGGATAGGTGTGGTAGCTCCTGCCTATCAATCTAACACTTCAGAGGCAGAGGCAGGTGGATGTCTGTGAGTTCCAGGCAAATCTGCGCCACAATGCAAGTTCAGGGTCAGCCAGAGCAGCATAGTAAGACACTATTTCAAATGGAAAAAATCAAATAAAATCACAGAAGCTAGAGAGATGTCTCAGTGGTGAAGCACAAATGATCCCTTTGCAGAGGCCCCAAATCTGATTCCCAGCAACCCAGCGTCAGGAGGCTGGCAAGTGTCTGCAGCTCTAGTTCCAGAGGCACAGCCTCTGGCCTCAGCAGGCACCTGCACACACATAACATGCACATAGACACACATGTAATTAAAAATGTCTGTTTTTAAAAATCACAAGGATACAGTATTCCTATACAGTGGGAAAATCACAAAAATTCTAGACACCACAGGAAGGTGGACCAAAATCAGACTTGACACTTAAACAATTTCTAAATCAAATCCTGGTGCTGACTCAGAGAACAGGGTTTAACCTCTGAGCACAATTTCCTGCACACAGGCGAAATAATCAAAATTGACTTCATAGATGCCATAAAATGATGATTAGTAAACGTTACACCTGCCAAAGATTAAGCAGACTAAAGAAAAATGACTGTCCACATTTTTTCATAGTGGAAAAGACAAAACAAACACACACTCCCTAGTATCTCAGGAAACATGATTGGATTAGACACAAATTTGGGTCTGTGTTGTTCTAAACTGGGTTGAGGGTAGCAGAATAGATATATATGTGTGTGTTCCAGGAAGAAACAAAAATAGCTTCCAAGATGCATTATGAAAGAAACAGCTCACCTCAGCAATAATATGCTGAATGACACTCCTGTGGCCCGAAAACCAAGTGCAGCTCCTGATCCTGGCTGATGCCTCTGAAGAGCAAACTTACACTTTGGACCAATCTAACTTTATTAAGTTTATATATGTGATGGCTGAGCCAGTGTATTAAAATTCTCTCTCAAATTCAAGTCTTACCTGCATTGGGGACTGCTAGGTAACATCAAGAGACCTGATACTAACTAAAGTTTCTGAGAAAGAAGATCTGTGGGTGTATTTTGGAAGTGTAATTTCGATAATTATTGTAGTGGGAAGGAAAAAATGAGTGTGAGCCTTGGTGATTGGAATGATTCATTCTTAAAGCATATTGAGCCCATATTCCTGCCTGGAAGTGAATACTAATGGTCTTCTCAATCAAAACCCAAACACTGTCATTAATGGTTATTCCACTTTATTTCCCACTCCAAGACACAAGTGCACTGTCTGAAGAACAGAACTGCCATTGACTTTGAAGTTTGCAATTGAAAGGATGGAACTCAACACTGTGGTTCCACAGAGGGATTAGCAAACAACACAGACAAAACATTGGACCAAAACTGGGTGTGGTGGTTCTTGCCTGCCATCCCAGCATTCAGAAGGTAGAGATAGAAAGATCAGAAGTTCAAGGTCATCTTCATTTACACAGAGACTTTGGGATACAATGGACTCCATCTCAAAAAAGGAAGAGAAAAATCCATTATCCAAAGACATATTTTAAGATACTGTTTTCCCCAAGCTTTGAAATTCATTTACAGACATCCCCATACACAGGCCCGGCATGATGGTAGACCTTGAATTCCAGAATTTATCTAATTTTCCCACTAAAAGGGGATGAGACAGGCAGCTCAACTGTGAGTTCAAAGCCAACCCAAGGTGACATCCTGAAACCCTATCTCTGAAAGACACAAGAAATAAACACGCAACACATATATTCCATAAGGATTTCATCAACCATTTTTTTTTTTGCTTCACAGGAGCCTCCCAGACATTTGCTGATATTACTGCAGTCAAAAGAAGAAAAGAGTGCTGGCATTTAAACATGCAAATGTCAATGGAGACCCTTCCTTACTCCACTCTCACAGTTAACAAGTGAGCCCCCACCGTCTCATCTTTTGCTGGGTGTTTCTCTAAGGCCCATATCTAGCAGCTGTCACCTCGGGCTTCCAAATCTCTGAGTTCACACTTCCGATACAGGATTCTTGCAACATTGTACTTGTGAAAGCAACTGACCAGCTGGGTGCTTAGAACTGTAACCCAGGCTGTCACCTTCCATCCATCACCTTGCTCCAGAAGAGCCTTGGCTATACAACCACAGCCTGAACAGGGGGCAGAAAGAGCAGCGGCAGTCAATTAAGCCGGCTCGGATCACCCACCCAAGCTGTAGCTACAAGAGAGTTCGTTCAAAAGAGACACCTTTACAGAAATGAATACATGAAGGAGACTGTGGCCTGGCAGAGGACTCCTGCTCAGCACCTCATGTGGTCACAGAAGTCAGGACCAGGGACATGGTCCTCTGGTCAAATACAGACTATGTGACAGTACTTCTAGACTGGGGATTTTCTCTTAAATCTCAGGGTGTCAAATTGATACCAGGTATATATACATATATGATTACATAAACACATAATTTGAGAATCAGTCATGAAGAAAAAAATAACATGCCTGTACAAACAACATGGCTATAATAATCATTTGCAAAGGCCACATGGTCCATGGAAAAATGAACTGATCTGATTTCCATAGTTGCAAGTGAGTGAGCTGTGTGTTCATCTCTGCTGAAGCCCCCTTTGGGAAACATGGTTTAGAAAATATTATTATGTTTAGCTGTGGCAGAGCTCAGTGGGCGTCTAATTCTAACAGATCCCTTCTGTTCATTTCTCTGCCAAGGCGCTGAGGTAATGCACCCTGCATGGCTTGCCCTTCTTAAGATACATGGCTGGCTATCTCCACTAATGCAGATAAATCTCTCCCCAAGAAGTCAGTCCAGCTGGGGGCAATGCTCATTATAGCTCCACTGCAGCTAAATTTCACAACAAATGATAGGTGATGCTACAACAGGGATCCATCCCTTCCTTTCAAGCCAAAAACAGGTAGGCATTGGCCATCACCCCAGGGCTGTGCACAGGGACTCTTAGCGATGGAGGACTTCACCTTTAGATCAATAAGTTTGTGCTAATAATTTGTTGTATCTCATTTCTTTCCCCACTGGAAACCCTGTTCTCTGATTTCTGGAAGATTTTCTGCTTCTTTAGGACAAGCTGAACCGTCCTCACCTGGCCTTTCAAAATGTGACTTCTGAGTTCTGACATTCTTCTTTGACCTCTCCCTTCTCTGCCTGTTGTCGTTTTTCCTGTTTGGTTTCTGTTGTGCTCCTGCGCTGTGGTGCTCAATAAAGATTTATTTATAAGGTCAGAGAAACACACTCTGAGGGTGGATTGTAACCTGAGGCACACGCACAAATGTCTTCTGCAGCATTCCCATCAAGAGGACATCCTGAGGAGGCCTGAACAGTTCCATGATGCGCTGTCTCCTGTTCTTCCAGTGTGAGAATCAGGTACAAACTCACTCATATACTGAACCTAAATCCCTAAGGTTTTGATGTGCTAGTCCCATTTCTAACTCTTCAGGATAGATCAAAGGAGAAAACAAGCAATATAGACTTCTAAGGCCAAAAATTCAATTTTGATATCATGGTATTTGCTGACCAGACATATGTATAATACCCAAGTCTTGAGAACTTCATTTTCTAAATTACAAGATATGATTCTTTGTAGTATAGACATAGCATTCAAAAACTACAGGGCCCAGGACATGAGAGACATCAATTAAATATTCTTCCTTTCCCATTTCCCCTTCTTTCCCAGGAGATGAGTCTCAGATATATGCTGAGCTACGCTGTGACCCATAAAGTCTCCTGGACTCAAATTCCTTAAAGCTCCTGGAGACCCTACTGAACATGTTCTAACTGACTATTCTTAGCATGCTTCTCAGAAGGGCATACACTACTTCATGGATTAGTCACCTTTCTGTTGACCAATGAGAAACAGTTTATTGAAGGAAGGATTTATTCTAGTTCACAGTTCAAGGGTACACTCCTTCACAGCAAGGGAGCCATGGTGGCAGTTCACAACACAGCAGCAAGGGTGTTAGCATCACAACAGACCAGAAAGTGGGATTTACAGGGACAGGCTACAACCTGTGACCCCCTCCATCCAAGCCCTAATCCTAAATTTTCCCAGCACCACACCAGAGGTTATGAGAGCACGCTATTCAAACTACAACATGTCCTTTGGGTCTAGGCCACCATGCAACACCTTTGCTTCTTCGATGGTAACTCTGTTTTAGGAAATACACTTCATGCTGTTCTCATGGATTCTTGCAACCCAAGTTGGATGAAAAACACATCTTCCCAGGTCTGCTTTCACTATCCTTCTAGCTGAAACATTATTTCAGGCCTTTTCATTCTATCCTCCCTGACAGTTCTTAGTTCTGGCTCTGGAACTTAAATCTATCTTTTATTTAATTGGCCCTCTTCAAGTTTCACCGATGTTTTCAACATTTATCCTAGAAATGCTTAAGCAGCATTACTGAGTTAAACCCCTTTTAAAATAATCACCGGAATTTTTTCTTCCACTCCTAACTGTCAGTCTCTTAGTAAGTGATTTAAAGATTAGTTATTAAAGTTAACAGGTTCATCATTAACCACCAAGCGCTGCCTTCTTTATTTATGGATTAAAAACAGCTTTGCCGTTTTCCCTAATGGCTCGAAGGGTACCTCGGAGACCATTCCCGCTTTCGGTCGTCTGATGGTTGAGAGCAATTTACTTTATCTGCCAAAGTTGATTTTGATGTTGCGAGACATGACTACCTGGTACACAGTTGTGCTGCTGGAGGAGACAGGGTTGTTGATGGGCCCTGGCAAAGGCCGGTGATGTGTATGTCTCCTCTTTTTCCCAATGTCAATGCCAGGAAGAAAAAAAAACACAGGCCAAGAATAGTCTTTAGAGAAAGAATGCTGTTTTACAAACACTGTCTTGGGACAGGTGTAGGCTGCCTTGAACAGCACAGAGAGCTAATTAGGTTTTATTGTCTCTAACAAGCAAGTTGCTAATTTGATAGGAAAATTCAAGTGATTTTGAAGCTTCCCTTTATCATGTAGGAATCATTTTCATTTAGCGATGCTCAGCTCACACTGAATATTAGTTTTAAATTTCGATTGACAAAATGTCATTTACTCAGTGACCGTTATAACCAAATTTAATCAGTCTGAAGGGGTATAAATGAAATCAGCAACTGGCTGAGAGAACCTAGGAGAGGCACACACAAAAAGGGCCCAATAAAACAAGCAATAGGAATTACTATTTGTCCAGTGTTTTAAGACTTATGAAACATTTGTGTCCCAGTATTTCCTTATCCGGCACTTGCATCTGCCTACCGTTGTCACAAAAAGTATTACAGATTGCCTTACTTTTTTATTGGTATCCAAGATTTTACCAAAGAACCACTCAAGAACCACTATCAGGTTAAGACCCTATTAAGACAGTCACCGAAAACAGCAGTTGCATTACACCTGGAATAAAGTTAAATTCTCAATGAATATTCAGCTAATTAATTGATTACAGAATGACTCATCTTATGCGTATGCTTGCTCAGAACCTGTATGCAGGAAGCATGTTCTCAAGACCCATGAATGAAGATGAAAACCGAACCAGACAGCAAAATGAGGGTAATGATTTTGCCATCAGTCATCTTTTTACAGTAGTTAAATGTATTCAGAGTCTAATTGACTAAATTATGAGGAAATACTGCTTGAACAATGAATCAGGGCCATCATTTAGCAGAATGTTGTGTACTTACCTAGATGCCATTCAGTTTATCACTAACAGAGATAAGAGTACCTGCCCCCAAGTGGTGTGATGTGGGATGTCCTTGGTGGTGAGGTAAAGAAAAGAATTCCATCTACATTGGTGATTCCTAGCAAATTTGTACTAATTTAATAATATTAATGGATACAATGTAAATTTCATGTATGTGTTTAGATTTAGTAAAAACAATATTTCTATCGTCTAACAAAATGTGCACGTATAGATATCTGCTAAAGAGATAAATGAAACTTGGAATCATTGAAAAGAAATCCACTGATGCTAGATCATGTGGAAGTGGACCCAAACAGCCATTTAAGGAAGATGATGATGCCACGGTGGTTTGTAATTAACCTCTGACCCTACAACATCCCAACCTCTCCAAAAGTCACTGTAGTTCCAAGCAGTTAAGGGGCTTTTGAAGACAGGGCTTCTTTTCAGGAACTTTCCTCTGCATAACAGAAACAAAAGCAGATCCAGAAGGACTCTCTGTGGAAGATAATGGCCATTCTAAGAAGTCACAGAGGTGACTTCATTACCTTATAGCACTCCAGGTTTCAAAGGAACCAATGAGATGGACTCTTCGTTTTATGTGTGTAAGAAAGCAAAGTGGAAGAATCAAACCATAAGCATCAACTATTTTCCGCATATCAGAAATGGAAATGATGTATTTTATTCAATTGATATCCACCCATTCTGATAGGTAGTTAGTTCACCTTCCCCATAAGTAGCATCTGACTCTTTTCTGATGAGGTCATATAAGTCCTACTATTAAAAGGGAAAGTCAGAGCAGAACCCAGGGTTTAAAAAAATCATCAACAGATATATCATCAAGAATTACATCTTACTTAATGCTTGCTAGTATAATTACAAACTATATGGTAAGAAAGAGAGTATGTGATTTGTCTCTTTAAACCTGTCAATCCTGCTTCTTCCCTCTTTGGAGGGTAGTAAACTCATCAAATCATTATAACTATTTAGAAAGATCATTAAAGAAATCGGAGGTACTGAGCCAAAACCTTATGCCATGATTAGGAAAAATTAGAAGCATTAAGTTACCTATAAATAGGAAATCAACATATTAACCTTTACTTTATTTAAAGAGGCAGTCACAACATGCATTGCAAATGAGGGCCATTCGCATACACATAATGAAATCCTCTTCAGAAAGTAGTGGTTGAAAGCACTTTCCCCTGGAGCAATCAAAAAATGTATTATGTGAGAGCAATAACTCCACACAGGCAAGGGCAGACAACTAGAAACAAAAGTATATCCAAAGCAGAGGCTGCTCGCAGGAAGCCTAGGAGGGAAGTGAAAGAGCTATCAGTATAGGAGACTCTTCAAGACAGAAAATTATTTCCTAACTTAACAGGGGTGGAGGCACGTTTTTTAAAGCCCACCTTGGTTTTGATTCTTTTTTAAACATAAGGAATAAATTATTAAGTCTTAGATTTAGCATACCTGAGGAATGCTTATAATAAACAGACGTCAGCTTTAAAACAGGAAGTCTTGTACCTAGTTAGTCTCTCCTGCTGATATAGGAGAAACTGGAAATAATAAATTGATGTCATAAAGGGTCTACTGAACTGGCTTAGGAAATATTAAGCTGCACAAAGTAGAATTTAACTAAACGAGTTCACAGGAAGGAGTCCTGTCGCAATGGATACATCTACAAAAAAAGACTCACACCTAAGGCTCAGGGAACATTGCAGCAATGGGGCTGGAAAGAAATTAAGAACCAGAGGATCAGGGAGTTTGCTGGGAGATTGTGTCACTGGTAACAGCAGAAGCAACAGCCATCAAGTCTCACCATGACCGCCCAAAGGAGATCTGAACAAGGATGACACCAATCAGCATCCAAAGAGCTTGGGGAGGAGCCCACACCAAAAACTATAGGCAACTAAGGAATGCTGGAAGTCAGAGAGGTGGTTTTCCCCAAAGAAGGGAACAATGATTGGTTGTCCAGTGCCAAATGATCCACTCTGAAAACAAACATACAAGTAATATCATGTGGACTGATTAAGTTGTACTTAGGAATATGTATAGGCATATACATATATGCATTCAAAAACAATAAGTGAAAAAAGAGGCCATGATTTCAAAGTGAGAGAAGAGAGAGAGTATGGGATATGGGAAGGTTTAGAGGGAGGAAACAGAAGGGAGAAATGCTGTAATAAAATTATGTTCTCAAAAATTAAAATAATATTATCCTTCATTTATCTCTAAGTGCTTGAAGTGATTTCTTACTGAGAAGGCATATTAATTTTTATAATGCTGCAACTAACTTGCTGTCCTAAAACTCTCTATATAGACTAGGCTGACCTTTAACTCAAGAGAGGTCTGCATGTTTCTACCTCCGAATATTGGGACTAAAAGCTTACACTACCACACCTAGCTTAAAATGGTTTCTATTACTCAAACAACTCTGAAAACCATGATGGAGCGATGTCTCAGCTGTTGGGTGCATATATATCTTCCAGAAGGTTACAGCTCAGGTCCCAGCATGTACACTGGGTAGCTCACAAGTGACTGTAGTTCCATTTCCAGGGTATCTTAGGCTTCAGGACACCTACACTTGCGTCCACATATCCACACACATGCATATACTCCTACATATAATAAAAAGGAAATGTTTAAATCTTAAATAAAACAAGATATCATCAAAAATTTATAGATTGGGGCTGCAGAGAAAGCTCAGAGATTAAGAGTACATACTGCCCAAGCAAGGATGCAAATTTGGTCCCAGCACCCATTTCAGGTGGCTCACTCTGAAACTGCTGAGGTCTACACTGGTGTTTTTCATGGGTCTGAAGTTTTGAGACTAGACAGAGCTACCATACACTGCCATCTCAAGGTCTTCAGACAACCTTCCATAAGACAATGTAGCATCCCATAATCACATTCCCTTAACAAATGCCTTCTGGGGTTTCTCTACGGACTCATATTCAGTAAGCTCTCTCTCTCTCTCTCTCTCTC